>JAFVLL020009234.1:0-33008 GCA_021397915.2 Tor tambroides
GTGGCTTGATATCACTTGCACTGCATTAAAAAAAAAAAAGAAGGAAAAAAAAAAAGCATTAAACGGAGCACATTTTACAAGAAAACACCATTTCAGTACTTTACTTCAAAATGTCATTTTTTAAAAAATTTATTAATCGATCTTTCTTTGTAATTATTTGTACTTAAACTTTACTCTGCATTGCCATTTGTAACAGCTGCGAATGTGCTATTATTTCTCAAATGAACTGTAGAGAACAAGATTAAGAAAATTGTTTTGAATTCAATGTACTTAAATCTTTAAGTTGACTGAACTTGTAAAACAGTTACCAATACTCAAGTTTTCATACTAACTTTTAGTTACCTCTGCTAAGAGATAGTGAGTTATCAAATCAAAATGAGCTAATTTGCTGCACGCTACACATACATGGGCAAAGCGAGACTGTGATGCCAATAAGAAAATGAAGATAACTATCAATGTAAATATATCCATAAGACATTTATAATGTAAAAAGAGCAGGCTGACATACACTTACCACATATTCTTTAATGAGTGTCTCCATGTCTTCATTGAGGTAGATACTCGGGCTCCTCGGGATGTAATTGCAGTTGATTTTAGTCTTCATTCTCAAACATGCAGAACAACAAGATCCCAAAAACACAACATTAGTCATTGATTTACTCAGACATAAAGCTAAAGCTGAGTTAAAAATCTCGCTCAGCTAATGCTGCATCTATACAATAAACCCTGTCAATTGGTACATTAGTATATTACAGTGATTTGTAAAGAAATATTTAAATTGCATGTAAGGCTGTTTTTATATTATTATTATTATTATTTTTTAAATACATTTCTAATATTATTTTTCTTCTCCAGTTTGCTGAATACAAACATTTAACAGTGGATGTCATTACTTGTTTTTTTAAGACTAATTTATTCAAAATTACATTACATATTGAAGAACAGGTTAAGTAAAAAAATATAATGAATGTCATCTAGTGCATATATTTAACAAAATTATCCTTTTTATTTATTTATTTTTCTAGTTAAGCAACAAGTTTAGAGTTTATACTCACTCAATGGCTTTTCTGTGACATTGCCGTTTCTTTGATGTCTTGAAACTCTGACTGAGCGATTACATGAGATGTGATTCATTCCGGTAGGATCTTGTGTTTCTTTCAACACCTTCTGATGATCGTTCATGTTTATTTGCTGTGGCAACTAGAAGTAAAGAGGAAGAGATGATCGGTTCATGTGAGTGCTGCTTGTACTGAGGCGCTGAAATGATCTTTCACGTTACATTAACACCAAAACTGTATTTACTGTTTAACTTTAGTAATACAATTGACAGAATCTGAAATCTGACACTTTTTCATATCACAAGTAACAAAACTTACTGTGATTTATTGTTTCATTAAGTTTCATTTAAGTTCACACATGAAGTAAAAACAGCATCTATCAATTCTTAGGATTTACAATGAGATCACTGTCACAATGAGAAACGATTAAAATCGAAAAACAGATTTCAACCCAGCCCTAATTAATACCATTAGCTAACGTAGCTAGTGAAATAAATGATAGGCCGCGCATTGATATTAGTGTAATACGATATCAATCGCACTAATAATACATACAATTAAATTGTCAAATAATATACACTGAGTACAGATAAGATATATCTTACCTTGCAAATAGATTATGATCCAGGCTGCTCCAATGCACAATGGTGAGGAGATTCAGGAGAACGTTGCTTCTGGCGCTGCTTTTTTTGAATTTGCACGTGCATTACCAAAGCGGCTTTAGCCATTGTGCAGTACCGCCACTTACCGACTGGAGGATGGTAAACGATTCCATTTGTATGTAAACCAGTCTCATGCAATTTAACTAATTGGATCTGAATTGTTTCAGAGCCAGCTTTATTTATACCCTATTCATAATTTTTAACTGATTAAATCTAATAGTTTTGACAGTTAACAGATTTATATTGATTCTAATAATCGGAGTACATACATTTTTAAAAAAATGATTATTTGAATAAAATCAAATAGATGCAAATACTTAATAAAAAATTGTGCCAAGAATCATTTTTTTAAAGCACAAAGTCATATTTTATTGAAACACATTCTTGTAAGTGTTAAAAGTTACCCATGACTACTTGTTTTACATTACATGACATGTAGGCTACTCACCTGAGAATAAGTGACAGAACGTAAGCTGGACACAAAAGCTGTGTCCCAAAGTGAAGTATGCACACTCTGAAGTGAGTATTTGAAGTGCGATTGCATCACAGCAGTGCGACGAAGGCTGTCCCAATGTGAAGTGCGTGCAGTGTTATTTACTTGGCAGTCAATGGGACAGTCAAAAGCCTCACGGTTTTCATTCAAATTATCTTAAATTGTGTTCCGAAGACGAACAAAGCTTTTACGGGTTTAGAGCGACATGGGGGTAAGTGATTAATGACAAAATTTTCATTTTGGGGTGGGGTAACCCTTTAACGAATGTACTTCCTTACGGTCCACCAATGATTATTTGAAAATTAAACTAACAACGTTTATTGTTAGAATATTAACAAATTGTTGCTAACTACAGCTGCGACCCATATCAAAGACTGCATCCAAAGGACTCGGATCAGTCATACAGAGCTCTGTTGTTCAGCTGTCACAGCTGCCAAATGAACATTGAGTTGAACAATGCTCTATTTTTTTATTATTATTATTTATTCACAGTTTAATTTTATGCTTAACTGCCTAAAATCAGGGTTGCAAACCTTTCTAAATATGTTCACCATAGTCAAGACAATAAACTATGTAAAATCTCACCTTTATAAGTCAGCATTTAAACTGCTGTGTGTGTGCGTGTATGCGTTTTGTATTTTTCATATGTATCATTACATTATTCAAGTAAGTTCCAACCCAATACCTGCATTTAAAGTTGTAATACGGACGCAGCAAACCGTGGGTGAAACATTCCCACTGTCTTCTCCATTATGAGGTAAAACATAAAAACAAAAATGAACAATTCTGGCTCCATCTCTCCACAGCTTCTTTTGAGATCAGATCATTTCGACACCAAATGTTAGTCAAGATTTGATCAAACTCTTTGGTAATTTTCATTGGATTTAAAATAGAGGAACAGAAACCAGAATGGCGTGACTTTCATGCACGCAACCTCAGCCTAAGGGCAAATATAGAACTTTAAAAGCTGACATGCAAAAGAGAAATGCAAACTCTTAAGTTTCTTTTATTAACACTTTCGTGCTATGTGAGTCAACAACAAAACCATGCTGCTGATGTTCAGAATGTTCCCCAGAGCTGATAAAGGTTTGAAAGGGGAACAGGAAGTGGTGTGTGGCAAACCATACTTGGAATTTGTGCTTTGCATTTAACCCATCCAGGTGCACACACACACACAGTAGTGAACATACACCTGGAGCAGTGGGCAGCCAACGCTGCAGCACCCGGGGAGCAGTTGGGGATTCGGTGCCTTGCTCAAGGGTCTCACCTCAGTCATGGTATTGAGGGTGGAGAGAGTGCTGGTTATTCACTCCCCCCCACCTACAATCCATGCCAGACCTGAGATTTGAACCCACAACCTTTGGGTTACAAGTCCAACTCTCTATCCATTAGGCCACGACTGCCCTAATGGTGAATTAACCATCCTAAAAAAATAATAATAAAAAACTATGATCATGTACAGATAATTAGCAATCAAGCTTTATTTAAAAAGTTATCATTTCCACACACCAGACTAAAAAGAACCCTGCACAGAGCCTAAAACTATATACAGAATAAAATGGACAAGTGCACATGACGCATCAAAACCTCACCCATAGTAATGTTAATGCTTCTATAAATATGAATAATTATTCACTAATATAATAATGAATAATAAAAATGATAACGGATCTGAAACCTTTACATACAATAATGAAGATCTTGGATTGTGTAATATTTAAACATCCATTGAACTCAGAATGGATCATTTCCATTTGGCCTAAAGCGGAAAGTCAGTATTAATTTACATTCACTTCACATGCTTTCACTTTAATTTTCCCTGAAACCTATACCTATTCTTTTTCAGAAGATTAAAGCTCTGGATTTGATAATTAATAGTGACGCTGATAAAAATTGTCACAGTTATTTAGCCTTTTAGAAAATAAGTCTAAAATGCTAAAAAGCTTTATGGGGTTTATTACTATAGAACATTATGGAATAAAACAAAATACAAGCAAATCAATACACACTGTAAACATTTAAACTGTGTATTCTACTGATTTTTATGATTATTCTGTATAAATTTAAAATAGTTTCAAGTAAAATTCACAAAGTAGAATATTTCTGTTTCACTTTTCACTTTAACACACACCAAGAAGTCCACACCCACAGGTCAATCAGATTCAAGTTCAGAAATCTTACTCTGACACTAGACAGCTGAATCGACTGCAGTCTCCTGTCCTTACAGACATTATCCTGTGATATATAAGGTAACATTCCCTTCAAATTTTTCTGCTTGAAGTTAACTGAAATTGTAAACTTAATTACATTTTTTTTTGCTTACTTTTTAAAAACAATCCAAAGACAAACATAAGTAGGCTATAATTATCATGTATAATTGTCTAATTTATTTAACAAGTATTTGACCTATGATTTGCAGTAAAAAAAAGTGGAACTAATCAGATAAATAATGCAAGCTTGTTCACGAGAGTCCATTCTTAACTTGGTTTTCCTCTGAAGAATTTAAATTCTCTGGAATTCCTAGAGTAGTTTTTCTTGATGTATCTCAAAGACGAGAACTAACACTGGTTTATAAATTCATGTGCATCACATAAGCTGCTCACGGTTCTGCAATGTGATCTCATGAGTATTCATATGTATCTTCTATAAAGTGTCAGTGTAGTAAGTACAATTACTTTGACTTGTATAGACACAGAAACGTGCCATAATGACGTATTAACAGCATCTAAAATGTAAAATCAGCTGTTCTGATATTCTTTTCATGATCTATAAAAGGGGTTATGTTTAGGGATGGGCAAGTTTAAGGGATCTAAAATATATCAATAAAATAGTAAAAAAAAAAAATGTATATATATTTTTTTTTACTATTTTATTGATATATTTTATATTATATATATATATATACATTTAGTTTAAGAAAGATTTGTAAATATCTTATGATTTTACAGCATCTATCCAAACATACGAAAAGGCTGCTTTTCTACCGTCAGCAAGAACAGTTCTAAGATGGGTAAGGAATGGTTAAAGTTACATTTACACTTGAGCTTGGTTTGGCAATTACAAACAATTTTTGTCTCAGAATTCTAAACCAATTCTAAGTTATTCTATTAGCCAAATGTGCTAGCAAAATGCATGTAATGATGTTGCCACATGCTATCACTGAATGGAACATTAAATGTTTGGCCCGACTGTGGATTAGTGCATAATAAGAGGAGGCTGGGTTTTAACAACCGGTTAAGCAGGATTTGGCAGTTGTGGGAGAAAGAGCTAAATGATAACCTTTCTTACGAGTGTAAGAAAACACTGTTACCAAACTTAACACCCAAGTCGAAATTAACTTTGGACAAAGAATACAACAAAAGGAAAGCAATATTTTTGGACACCAGAATGTTTAAAACTCAAAACCTCAGTATTTATCTCAAAATATAAAACAAAACGTTCCTACCCCCCGCTCTTTGTTTTGACAGGGAACTTACTAAACTGAGGATCTTTGGTCTGTGAGAGCAGATCTGTTAATGGATATGCAGACCATAAACTTCATCACCTGGAATGTTAATGGACTTAAACAAAACAGAGATCAAAAATTTCAAGAACTACAAAATGCTGATGTTGTTTTCTTACAAGAGACACACATTGGAGAAGGAGATGAACACATTTTAGATTGTCTAAAAAATGAGTGGCATGTTTCCTACACAAAGTTTACCTCCCGAATGGGAACAGCCATACTAGTCAAGAAAAGACCAGATTTTGAATATATAAGTCGTGAAATAGATAACTGTGGAACATATGTTGTGCTGAAATGTAAACTGGAAGGGCAACAGTACACTCTGGTTAGTGTTTATAATCATGACACAGACACAAAAACCCTTGATAAACTTTCAAGATACCTGCAGTCAATGACCACAGGGCTGCTGGTGATTGGTGGAGATTTCAACACAGTTCTCAATCCATTTATTGACAAAAAATGTAAAACAAGGAATAACAAAAGGAATGGAAATCACTGTAAACTGCTCTTATCCGTGGAAAAGTTCATGAAATCTCTTCAGCTGGTTGATGTCTGGAGAAGAAAGAACCCCACAGAGCAGGATTACACATACTACATAAAAGACTGTCCTGTGTCCAGACTGGATTACTTCTTTGTTCCAGAAGAATGTATGTGGCGTGTCAGAAGTTGTGACATTAGAAACTCAGAGAGGCCTGACCATCAGCCTGTGTCTTTAGAGATCAACAACATCCCCGCAATGCCTTTTCAGAAAGATCACCAGATTTTCCAACAGCTGAATCAAAAAAAGCATCTTCTGACAAATGAGATGAATTCGTTATTGAATAAAGAAAGCTCACATGCAGTCAATGAGGTTGACATTATATCAGCTGTAAATTCTCTTCAGGTGTCAGACACACCGAGACCAGATGGCATCCCAGTTTCCTTCTACAAAGATAACATTCAAGCTCTAATTCCATACATAAAGATACTCTATGACAGAATCCACAGAGGTGCATTTAACTGCTCTGAGAAACACTTTAATGAAACCGTGAAAAGTCCACATGACAATAGTCAACACTTCTTTAATGTTGACTACCTCATCATTGCAACCATTCTGGCAAAACGTCTGGATGATTACTTGGATTTGCAGTCAAAGGGTCGTGTACCAAAATATTCAGCTGCTGTCATGATCACTCCCAAAACATTCTGCACTGAGATGAGGTTGTCTTGTATTAAGGATGAGATAGAAAAGCAAAAACAGTCCAACCCAGCTCTGTATCAGGATTTTCTCATTGTGAAAAACATACTCAGAGATGCACCAGAAGTAGATACTGAATCTGTACATGTTTCAGTTGAGAGAGACAAACTGCTGGATCAGGGCTGCCCGCTGACCCCAGTTCTCATTACACTGGCACTGAAATGCTTTGCCTCTGCATTGGCTGGGCGTTTAAAACAGCATGAAGTTCTGCTTTTCAAAGAAAACGTGATACTTTTCATCCAACCTGAGGACCTTGAGGAAATAAAGTCTGCTGTGAGGAAAGGAGCTAATGAGGTGTTTTACATTAAGGAATTTTTTAGAGGAAATGTTGATGGTGAACAATTAAAGTATGTAGAAAATGAATCTAAGGATGAAGATGAAAGGGAAGCAGAAACAATGATGGATAACACAGAGGAAGAATCAGAATCTAGTTGGTCTAAAACAAACCAAGGCAATAACGAGAGAAGTGTGTGTGAAGAGCATGATTTTGTGTCTATAATGCAAGAACAAGAAATTTTAATGGAGGGTGATGGAAGGTGAGGATCATGAAGACGAGACGACTCAGATCACATTTGCTAACTTGTTAATAATGTTTACATTTTGCATTCAATTTAGAAACTTTACTTGTGCCATAATTTGTGCCAGTGAGGTAATTGGAATTAGGAATACACTGATTCAATATTCAGTCTCTGAACTTTGTCCAGGTTTTTCCAATGTTATTTCGCATAATTGTAACATATAAGTCTGTGCTTTGGTTTAAAATGGCTATTGTGCAGGAGTTAACTGAGTGTGTGGTACTCACTATCAGGAAACACTGCTTATATATTTGTGCAGTAACAACCATTTTTAAGCATATTAGCTATTTTTGATCCCCAAATTAACATTTATATCACTGCTGTGAGGTGTGTAAAACAAGGATTGATTTTGGCACTGGTGTGAACAAAAATGGCAGACAGGCTTAATGAAGAGAAACAGCAGAAATAGAGCTGTTTTCCCAGTTACCCCTGTAATACCACCAAAACAGTCAATTCCCTTCAGCGATATATTCAAATAAACACAAATAAATAATTGAATAAATAAACTCCTCAAATTTGTAAGAATTGCGGGAATGGTCTATTTTGATGTCAGAACTTTATATTTAACCAAAAGGTGACAAGATTGCTAGTATAATATAAACACTATAAAGTAATCGTCATAATTTATCAACAGATCATAAGCAATCACTTGGCAAAAATGTTGACTATTCATTGAATGCGAATTGTTTTAAAATCGGTAGAATGTGCAACAGTGCCATGTGTTTACTTTAAAACATGCAGTGCTCACAAGTATTTAATCCAGTCATCACCTTTTGAAGTTGATGATAATCACAAGCCATATCACAATTCTTATTTTTCTCTGTTCCCAAATTTAAGACCTCTTAAAATTACAATAAAGACTTTTCTTATACCATTTTTATAACATAAAAAGTTAAGACTTTTTAAGGACCCATGGGGACCCTGTGTGATTTTGGGTGTTTTCACAATTGGTTTAATGGATCCCCCCTCCCCCTGAATTGTGTTCACCTTTTTTTTTTCTTTTCTTTTTTGGGTTCTGAATATGTTACGTTTGAATCTGTTTAAACCATTGCGAAGTAATGACTATGCAGGAGAAGATGGTGAAATTGATGGATACTGTTGCTTGCCTCATTTCTGTACTTTGGATTTTGAAAATTTTGTTTTGTTTGCAAATCACCAACAAAGAATGGCACTTGTCTATTTCTCATGAATGCAAAGGTTCAAAAGAAGTCCGTTTTTGCTAGGGATGGGTGATACCACTTATTTTACTTTTCATCTGATAGCGATAATTTCAAGGCCAGAATCACCAATATCGATACCAATACTGATAGCTCTAAACTAAACAGATCTTTTAAATTATTTTAAGAAAAAAATGGATAATCATACCCATTATATACTCATTATATTTGAAAGCCATGTTTGTTTGTTTTTTTAACCTTATAAAACAATAACACTGCTTTTGTCTTTTGCATGGTTTTACTACAAATATTATGGTTAAAATATGGTTAGTGCTAACCATGGTAAATATGTGATTTTACTACAAATACTATAGTTAAACTGTGGTTATTGTAGTAAAACCATGATTCATTTTTGGAAAGGGATGCCAGTGGGTTGTTGCACAGGTTGTCCCTAAATGTAAAACTTCTGAACACCTTTTTTTTTTTTTTTTTTTACACAGAACATAACACGATTCATTTGAAAGTTTAACAATCAATTTAAATAAATGTAAGAAATTCAAGGAACACTTATTATTATCAGTTGAAAACAGTTGTGCTGTTAAATTTTCTTAATTTAGAAAACAGCATTCACATTATCTAAACAAACTGAACTGTGATGTCAAATGAACCCATGCAGTGGTATATCAAAAGCGCTAGTGTTAAAGCCCCCTTAGATGAAGATTATATATTTTATGTGTAATCAATGTCTTTTATGAGTAATCAATGTATTTTTTTTTCTTTCCCACTTACATTAGACTGACCATGTATGCAGTTGTTACTCTGCTGGACTCAGATGAGGTGATGGTGGTACCATTAGATTGGTTGAGCGTAGACAAGAAGCAATGTTATTGGCCCCCATTCAAATCAACAGAGAAGTGCATGGAAGCTGTTCAGAAAATATTTAACCCTGAAACAGGAGGGAAACCATGGGAGAAATTAAATATTAGCTTTCACAGAGACTACGGTAATGGTCAAATTATCTGTTTAATTTGGGATTTTGTACTGTATATTAATTTATAAAGTAATATAATAAAATCTTACTGCAGCCACTTTCAATAAGGCAAAAGAGGGCCAAAAAGAAATTCAAGAACAGAAAGAACGGTAAGTAAAAGATGCATGCATTTCGTACCAAAAAAACAAAATTGCAACATAGGCTCATTTGAAATACGTGCCTCTACATACCCCCCCCCCCACTAGCGCCACTCTCTGGACATTTCACTTTGAAACTGCCGCAATACGTGCAGTAAATTACATAATTACGGTGTTGCAGAAATGTAGCCTATGTAGAGACGCCTATTTCCAATGAGCCTGGGTTGCAAAATTTGTGACCTTCAGAAAGCCTAAGAATTCATCTTTTATTTCTGCTGTTTTGTTAAAGTATTGTTTATTTCATATAAAGGTCATTTCTATTAGCTACTGGATTCTCTGGAATACTAAAAAGACAAAAACTTGAAAGCACTCAAGAAATGTTAAAATATCCACATCCTCCTGCACCAACTGCATCTACTTCCACAATGTCAGCTGATGGTGAGTCAACTTATTTTGTCATAATCAGTTTGAGAAGTTTTTTTTCTTTTTTGTAATTGTAGCACAACTCACTTTACACAACAGACAATAATGAGCTCCTCCAAATAATGAGAGACATCAAGAGCACAGTTCAGGAAAACTCTACTATGTTAAAGAAACTTCTCAAAGACAATACAGTTCCTGAGGTCCCCAGCAGTACCAGCATTCCTTCTAAAGACATTAAAACAAATCTAAAACTGCCTCTTAGAACCCTTGAAGATGTGGCCAGGACTGAAAGAGAGCTCAACAATGCAACAACACGCCAAAAATATGTGAGTCGACACAGCATTTAAAGAAAGGGATAATGTACAATCAACCACCCATTACAGCAAAATAAACCCTTACCTATAGCACCTGTAAGGGGTTTATTCTGCAAAAATGACCGCACATTATCCTGCTTATTCCACAGCTACTTACTAAATAAATAAATAAAATAAATGTGAAACAGAGTTATAGTGTTAATGCAGATTCATTATTAATCTGCATCATTTCTTAAATCTATTTTAATGGATTAGCATAACACAGATAACATAGTTTTGTGGTCTATATACAAAATATTGTTTTGTATTACAAAGTATTATAAGACATGTAATAATAATTTACAACACTTAATAAATCACTTATAAAATAGCATTTTTTTTTTTTTTACAGGTAAAATATCTGTCAAGGCTTGGAGGTTTTGGGCAAAAGGATGTGATGAAGAATATTATGCAGCAAGTCCTAACAGACGATCTGGCTATACAGTTCAACTGGCAGGGGAGAGGAGATAAAAAGGCCTTCTCTAAGCTTATTTTAACAGATGTGATCAGAGGTAAAATCACAGCTGTATGAACACTGCGCACATACACATAGAAATGTTATATTTACTCATGTTTTGTATGTATTTGTAAATTCAATAACTCTGTGAACTTTGTGATGCAATTTCATACAACTTCTTCAGAGTGTGCAAGAGCAGCTTTGAGTATGAAACACTACCATCCAACAAATTTCCAATGAATTCTTCATTAAGTTTCCTCTTTCAGATACTGCATCAAAACAAAGTGTAATGAGGGCAGACTGTGAAGCTGAAATAAAAAATTATTTGTGGTCCACAACTGATCGAATCGGTCGGAAGAGACCAAGAGATTGTGGAGGTGAGTGATAAATATTATGTAATATTGTCTCACTTTTTGAGGCTGATATTCTTCATGATGGTTTAGTCAAAGCTGCATTCATTTGTTTAATACTCATTTTTACTTTGTATAAATACTTCCTTCCCCCTTCAGGTGTGACTCCTCCCACACTGCTGGACAGTTCCTTCCAGTCAGAGATTGGAATGTCTTTAATTGACGACTGAGTTTTAGAACATTTATTCATAGGTCATGTAAGCTTATAACGGCCTACATATTAGACATTAATTTTGTAAAGAACAATATGTGTATTAATCTAGCTTGCCACTGTGCACTTCATATATTGGCTCTTGAGATGAAATGCATATAATACTCCTCATTTTAATCAGTGTAAATTTATATGGTTAGGGTTAGGCTAGGGTTTTTTTGTTGTGGTAATATAAGATAAGATCCATCAGCCTTTAGTTGACTGGAGGAAATAATGAAATACTGGAGAATGTGTTGGACTGTGGTATGACTGAATGCATGGACAGGTTTTCAGGTGTATTATAGTAGTGGCTTTATTTGCCTGATCCAATAACGTTCCTTTCCACAATATCAAATACTCAAATGGAATTAGTTGTGGTGTTTAATCCAAATATGCTTTTTTTCAATGTTACATAAAAAAGATGTAATGTTGTAAAGATGTAACATTTATCTTGCTTTTGCCTTTTTTTTAGACAGATGAAGTCTCACAATAGTGAAATTCTAGAAGATAACAAACATGTGACTATTAGATGTCATTACAGTAGGGGGAATCTTCAACTGATGTACAAATGCACAAACTGCACAGGGAATTAAGTTTTCTTAAAATCAGCAGGTTAGAGCTCATTTAGCTAAGCAAGTTTTTGCTGGCTGTGGTGGTTATGAATGTTATACTGACAATCTCAAATCATTACATAACCTCTCAAAACAAAAATATCAACACAATGTTTTACATGCTACAATATTTCTTTTTCTGTCAAAATCAAAACTGCCTTGTGTTATTTTATATTCATTTATTTCAGAATCTGTCCACAGACCGAAACTTTCCACAATGCAAAATTTGGACATAATATCTATTTCACATCCAGGCTTTCACTGCTCCTTTTACACTGCTGCTGCTCTAAAGTGGCAAATATTTCACACTTATCTTAGAATGTTCCGACCACATGCAGTATAGGTACAGTATACAGTGTTTTACAAAATATAAAGTATAAACCGTGTACAAAAATATTAGTCTGTGTATTAGACATATTAAATTATAAAACACTGTGTAGATTAATGGGGGCACTTCACAATAATTATAGGCCTAAGCAAATAAATCAAAGCCAGAGTATTTTTGTCAGACCAGAGACGTGTAAATGTGCAAAATGATATGTTTAATCTTGTCTTTAAATGATTAATACAAAACTGCCTACCACATACTCCTTAAAAAGTTTGTCCACATCTTTTCCAAGGCACTGCAGCAGAAACTCTCTTTTGAGATTCACCTCGAGACTCTAGGTGAGAGTGCAAACACACAAAAATTATGCTGTCCAATTTTGCAACTTGACTAAAGATGCAAACACTACATAAATATGCATTTGGAGTTAAATAACTGTAATTTACAAATGCTTTTGGCAAACCAGTTAGAAGGCCTGCCAAACTGTCGAAGATGATAGTCATACTACATAACCCAATGTGTAATCCAATCCAGCTTCACAATCAAATGTGTTGACAAACTGAATATTACAGCCTCCATTTACATTGTTAATATTTGTGTGATAAGGCTAATTTTGATGTACTGAGTAATTACATACCTGATCAAGAACTTTCAGTACATTCTGGGTCTTCTCTCTGACAATCCCCACCTTGTTTCTGATGATCTCAATAAGCTTGATGTGGTCCTATTCAAGAAGCCAGAAATCGCGGTTGAAATGGAACGGTTGTAATTCTCAGAAATTCAGCATTCTCATTCTTAAGCTCCCAAAACAGATTCTTACAGATAAATTCTTGAAAGAGTGGTACAAGAGGATGTGGTGCTGGTCCTTCAAGAGTTACTCTCAACCTATCTGTCTATAAAGCCTATAAAAATCAGTCTTCATGTATTTCACAACACTTCAGCATGTTATTCTTATTAAGTAGGGGTCATATTTTAGGATTTTAATTTTTTTTTAATCTTAGCAAAGATCCTGAGAACCTGACACCTTGTCTTCTGGAGACTCCAGAGTAGGTTGCAGTAGTGGAAATTGGTAGTACTGGAGACTAAAGGTTTCCTGGTGGTTTCACACCTAATTCTTCACTTTAATTTATAATTATTTTATCTTCTTGGCCTCTTTTGTTTCTGATCCTGCTGAACAAATGAGTGTTTCGCTGTCCAGTGGTCATGATTTAATTTCTACTTTTCAGTGTGAGTTAAATCTCTTTTTTGGCACATTTTACATGTAAACGAAAAACTGATTAATAATTATACACATGTGTATAAGGTATTTTTCACTTCAGGCCCTTGTCAACAATTCTATATCACTTATAAATAATTAAATACAATATTAATAGTATTAAGTTAGTTTTTAAGATTGATGTGGTTTGGAATTGGTCAAATATGCTTGAAAAAAAATACAACTAGAACTCTTGATGAACCAAAGCTCATCACAAGCAGCTTTTCCCAAGCTTAGGAGGAAAATACTTATAGAAGGTGTACAGTGTCATTCAATGAAATACTAAACACTGTAACACACAATACTGAAATAATGCAATAAACATTCATTTAACAACATTAGATGTCAGATAAAACCCTGATGCACATCTGATAAGAAAAAAAAAAAAAAAACTAAGAAGAAACATATAGTTATTTCAACAAAATAACATCAAATGTGAAGTGTTATACAGGGAATTCTGGGAAAGTCACTGGGAATGACTTGTTCTTTTTCAGTCCCCAAAACCGTGATTTTAACAGTACTTTACTGTAAAATTACTTTAAATGTAATCACATTTATGCACCGTATATAGTACAGAAACTTACTGTTAAACAGTTAACAGGTTTTTACTGTAGCATTTTTACACTCTTTCACTGTTAAAATCACACTCATTTTTACAGTGTAGTCTTTAGTAATCAAACATTAATTTTCAGTTGTTAAATATCATCACAGCTTTGCTTACATTTGAAAATGACTATGCTTCATTTTCATTGGTTTTAAATTACAGTGGCAGTGGCAAACAGAAATTCAGTTTGCACGCAACTTTGCCAAAGGGCAAATACACTGTGCAAACACACTGAAACACACTGTATTTCCTTATTAACCTTTGCACCCTACAGTACATGAGTCAACAAAATGACTACTGCTGATGATGTTCATAATGTCCCTAAAACTATGTCACAGTAATTTAACCTTATTTAGAAAATAAGCTTTATTATTATGGATATTAAAAAGAAATGAATAAAAAGAATAAAAAACAAATAAATACACACTATACATATGTTTGATACTGGTTTTATTCAGAATAAAAGTCAAATAAAATGTGCATAGGAGACAGTTTCACTTTTCCTTTCCCTATCTTTCACTTTCCGAGAAGTCCACACCCAAAGGTGAATCAGCTCTAATGTCAGTTACTCTGCTCAATGTGAGAATTGAATCAACGGCAGCGTCCCGCTCTACATTCATTATCCTGGGAGATAAAAGGTAACTTTTCCAAAACCTATTATTCCAAAAATATATTCTGTTCTCTTTTAACTTACTTTTTTTCAAAACAATCTACAGACATACATATTACTACTAATTTATCCAACAAGCATTCAACATCAACATTTTAGCTTTAGCTTTTATACCTCTGGAACTCTGTGGAAAAAGTGGAACTCTTTATTAAATGAATCAGATAAATAATGGAAGCAGGTGCATAAAAGAGAGTCTATTCATATCTTATCTAAGATTTTCTTGATATATATTTCTTGATATAGTCTCATAGAGACTAACACCTGGTTAAGCAGGGTGTGGCAGTTGTGGTAGAAACAGACACATGATAACCTGTTAAGAAGTGTCAGACAACATTAATGCTAAAACCATACAATATACGATAAACAACAACAACAATAATAATAATAAAGTAATGTTTTTGGAAAGTAATTTTTTAGAACTCATAAGAGGGGAAAAGTGCATAGTGCACTGGTTCGATTGGTATTGGAAATTGGGAAGATAAAATATGAATCTTGAATATAATTTAAATGACTCTGGATAAAAATATCCGCCAAATATACACTGCCCACTACAAGTTTGGAAACGCCCTAGAAAAGTGGGGTTTTGGATAATATTGGCATGAATCCTTTTTAATTTGTGATAATTTTGCACTGATAAGGGACAACACAAACTACGAAAACATATTTTATTACATAAACAGTTTATATATATAAAAAACTTAAATTTTTGATTCATCAAAATATCCACCATTAGCAGCTATTACAGCTCTGCATAATCTGGGCATCCAAGCTGTCAGTTTATTCAAACATTGACTTTGAATTGGCAATCAATTGTTGAAGCTACAGTATTAAGGTGTGCTGACCCAAAAATCTTTTAAAAACCTGGGCCAAGTTTAAACCAGTAACCAGGCATCACAGCTGGCAAAGGGGCATGTCTGACTTTGACATGTATATATTGCCATTATTATGTTTTATTGCTGGTCTTCAATGATAATGTCAAGCTACTTTAATGTATTTGCACCAAAAAATGATAAGGATTTATGCTGATATCGTCCAAAACCACACTTTGCCAGGGGTGTTTCCAAACTTTTGGAGGGCAGTGTAGTTTTGAAATTAACTGGATTTTTGCATTGATTACTCAAAAAATGTGGTCTGATCTTAACTCTCAACAATTTAAGGGGCTAAGCACTACAGAGGCAGAAATTTATTAGTAAATTAGTAAACTCCCTGGCCCCACCCTAGAACCGCCCCTGCATTAATGTGAACAAAACAGCAGACAGGCTTAACGGAATTGCAAATTCACTTCTTACAGAAGATGGCACTTATGGAACAGCAGAAATAGAGCATGAATCATGTGAATGGCCAGTGTCAGAACAATGACAGAATTTTACAGTAAGGTGATGAGTTTGCAGGTATAAACACCATTGAGTAATTGTCAAAATTTACCTGAACTGAGTGTGCTTTATTAAGATGACATGCAAAATGTGCAATGTTGGAAGGGCTCCACATTGGGAACCACTTGTCTAGACAATGGAAAAATAATAACAGTAAATTAGGACATTTAAAAAGTTGACCAGTCAGATCATCTTTAAATTACTTTTTCCCCCCCAGACTTGATAGGATTGGGTTGGTAAATGCTGTCTGGTTTTTGAATGTTTTTGTCTCTCTCTTTTCCCTCAAGGCAGACCATGTATGCAACTGTTACCTTGCAAGACTCAGATGAGGTGATGGTGGTAGCATCAAACTGGTTGAGCCTAGACAAGAAACACTGTTACTGGCCTCCTTTCAAATCCGCAGAGAAGTGCATGGAAGCTGTTCAGAACAGAATGAAACCTGAAACAGGAGGGAAACCATGGGAGAAATTAAATATTAGCATTCACAGGGAATATGGTAATGGTCACTATTTAAAAATAACTTTAATTTAGGATTTTGTACTGTCTAATAAATGTTCTCAAATTATGTAATAAAATATTTATCTTATTGCAGTCACTTTTGAGAAGGCAAAAGAGGAGCAAAAAGAAATCAAAGAACAGAAAGAACGGTAAGTAACAGACCTGCATTTTTTTTTTCCAAAAAAAAAAAATAATAATAATAATAATAATTCTTCAAAAGATTTGACCTTTGAACGAGCAAAACAATTAATTTGTAAAGTATTAATTTGTATGTGTTTATTTTCAAATAAAGATCATATCTATTGGCCACTGGATTCTCTGGAATGTCAAAAAGACAAAGACTTGAAAGCACTCAAGGAATGTCAAATCAGCTACAATCACTTCCTCCAGTAACACCTGCATCTACATCCAGAATGTTATCTGATGGTGAGTCAGCTTCGTTTGACATAATCAATATGAGAAGTTTATTTTCTCTTTTTTGTAATTATAGCACAACTCATTTTACACAACAGACACGGTTGAAATCCTCCAAATACTGAGAGACATCAAGAGCAAGGTGCAGGAAAACTCTACCATGTTAAAAAAAATACTCAAAGACAATACGGTTTCGGAAGCCCCCAGCAGTACATGTGTGCCTTCAAAAAACTTTAAAGCAAACCTAAAACTGCCTCTTAGAACCCTTGAAGATATGGCCAGGACTGAAAGAGAGCTCAAGAATGCAACAACACGCAAAAAATATGTGAGTCAACACAGCATTTATACAATATTTAAAGGGATACTGTACACTCATTTGCTTATAATCACAAAATATTTTTAAATAATAATTAAATAAATTATAATAGTACTGGAATGTCCCTCTTGTTCCATGATGAAAGCTTTTTAGCAAATAAATAAATTAACAAATTCTGATTGTAATCAAATTATTTTATTATCTTTAGAAAAGCTTAAAGGTCCTACAAAGAAAGGTAGTCCAGGCAGACTATTATAACTGTACAGTTTAATGTCATTGTACAAAATATTTGACCGATTCAAAGCGATGATTGACTAATTAGAATGACATATATAAAAATTTCTTCACAGGTAAAACATTTGTCAGGGCTTGGAGGTCTTTTGCCAAAGGATGCGATTAAGAATATTATGCAGGAACTCCTAACAGATGATCTGGCTATACAGTTCAACTGGCAGGGGAGAGGAGATAAAAAGGCCTTCTCTCATCTTATGTTAACAGATGTGATCAGAGGTAAACACAATGCTGCATGAACACTTCCTACAAACTAAGTATTTTGTATTTTGTCTGCATCTGTCTTTCTTTTCAAATCAAAACAAAGGCATAGAAATCAAATATATTTAAAGAACAAACAAACTCTTTACAGCGGTGAGTATGAGGCACTATACAACAAATGCTTGAGAATTTCCAACTCATTTATCATCAAGTTTCTTCTTTCAGATGCTGCATTAAAGCAAAAGGTAAACAGGGGTGACTGTGAAACTGAAATAAAAAAATATCTGAGTTACGCAGCTGATCGACTCGGAAAGAGAAGAGAAGGTCGGAAGAGACCAAGAGAACTAGGAGGTAAGTGATACAGATATTACAGTTATAGAGATTTCCTTGGTTTTGATTTTAAGCTCACTTTCAACATTTATGCACATTTTTTTGTAACTGCGTTGAAAACACCAATAACAGTGGTCTTCATTCATCATATATTTTGCATAATTACCTACTCTCCCTGCAGGTCCTGGGCATGAGATTCCAAATGTGATTTCTACCTCAATGATGGACAGCCAGCCAGAGAGGGAAATACCTTGGGACATGTTTGATTAATGAGTTTTAAACATACATTTTATGAAATGTATTTAAATTTGGCATTACTAAATGAATTGTGATGTTTTCAGGCATATGCCAGCAGTGGGATTAGCTTGAATGTCTGATCCAATAACTAAAAAATAACTTTACTTCCTCAATATTAAAACAAAAACTTGTGTATATATATATAAAAAATGTGTATAAATGGTTGTAAATATATATTTTTTTAAATTGCTCTATATTTGTCTTTTCCAATGTGATAACTTCAGTCAAAATAAACCAGAATTACAGATGATTTCTCCTCATTACCAGTGCTTTTGTATATTTAGATAACTAATATTACACTAGTGAATTTACCATATTTATGTTCAAAATGAAAGACACACCTATTATGTTTTTGCTGGCTCTTGTTCATCCCAGTTAGCACAGAATGCCAAACAATTACCTCAGGTTCTTTAATATTATTTTTTTGATTGATTTTTTTTTTACTGTAAACCTTGTTTACCTACTATCACACATGAGAACACATATTTTGATCTCTTTCTGTCAAACAGTACAGAGTATATGTTAAGTGAGTGTAGTTCATGAAATGTGTCTTGGCAATTGAGAAAACAGAATTTCAAACCCATTCATTTAACGGGTAATAACCCATTCATATTTTCGTTTAAAAATAACAACTATTGTCTGGATAACCAGAAGAAGAAATGACCAACTATATAGTCACCTCAACTTACAAACCAAACCACAAACTTAAATGACAAAAATCAAACACTCTATTTGAATGTCATTTATGATACATAAAGGGCCTTAAAAAAAAAGATTACAAAACAAAGAGTCACAGGCATGGAAGCTTTGAAAAAGAATATGTTGGCACTCAAACAGGTCTGTTCTATGGATGAAACTGTTTGGACAGGAAAAAGAGGCACATTTCTAGATCAACTGAAAAAAGTATCAGCTGTGTGCAAAGTGAACCACATTTGCTTTTTGACTACTAAAAATGTATACAGTTTAACAGTTTGCTCATGCCACATCGAAACAAAGAATTTCTATGCTTCACTTATTATGTAATGTATTCACAGACCGTTTTAGACACAGTCTTACCAAGAAGGCTACTGTATACCCAAAGCAAAAAGTGTAATGTTTCAGGATCAAAGATGAAAAGGGGATTTCAAGCATCAAAAAAAAAAAAAAAAAAAGTAATAAAGCTTTTCCCATACATTAGAATGTGTTCTATTTATTTCTTTATTTCTTTATTTATTTTCCTTCTGAGTAGAAAATAATAACTATCATACATTTTACCATGATTTTACATTATTAACAACAGTCTTGACAGGCATATTTAGAAAAAGAATCATTCGATGCCACATTAAATGACCCGAATTAAAGATCATAGTACAGCCTCAAAATACTAATTAACTGCAAATTTAAATCTCTATTCTTTGCCTTCAAACAACTAGGTTTAACCCATTTGTCAGCAAAAAGTTTCTGTAAGGAAGTGAAGTTAATTTAAAAACTAATAAAATATATACAAACACTACTCACAAAAAGTTCATATTCAACTTCCGGGTGAAATTTATGGAAAATGTAAAAAGTTCATGCTACAGTGATATTACATCATGAAAGTATAGGGCACTTAAGTAGAAGCATGCGGTGGTAATTTCTTCATCTCAAACTATTTATTGAAACAAAAGCTATCAACAGTCATGGGTATCCCACACCAAAAAAAGCCAGTGTCTCATGTCATGTGTCCCTGAGCATCAATTACAGCTTGACAATGATTACATTTACATGGACATCAGTAATCTAATTATTTACCTTACTCTGAATAAGACAATATTATGATTAAGGTGTTTACATGAGTCGCTTTTAGAATAATCCTTCCATGTTCCCGTTTTACATGTTATAGTACATAGATCAATTAATGGCATGCGTCATTACGTCACCACACAACGCCATCCGACGTCCCCTCCAGAATTTCACGTATAAACATATAGTTCATCTTCGTGATGATGCCATATACAGTTTTGGGTGTTTCATTTTTAATTTTATGAAAGCTTCAAGTGAAGTTAATTATTTGTACGTGCATACAGATGACTGCGGCATTGAAGGGGGCAGCTGTGGCCTAATGGATAGAGAGTCGGACTTGTAACCCGAAGGTCGCGGGTTTGAGTCTCAGGTCCGGCAGGGATTGTAGGTGGGGGGAGTGAATATCCAGCGCTCTCTCCACCCTCTCAATACCACAATCTCTCAAGGTGAGACCCTTGAGCAAGGCACTGAACCCCCAACTGCTCCCTGGGTGCCGCAGCATTGGCTGCCCACTGCTCTGGGTTTGGGTTTGTGTGTGTGTTCACTTCTCACTGCTGTGTGTGTGTGTGCACTTGGATTGGTTAAATGCAGAGCACAAATTCCGAGTATGGGTTACCATACTTGGCCACACGTCCTTTCCTTCATAGAAGCTCTTTTATTTGCCGTCAAACGGTTGACCACTGCCGTGTGTATATCCTGTCGCAAAATGCGGCGAAAAATCCTACACGACGGTAATAGTGTGATTAAGGTGTGTACATGTCTATACTGAACTACAATAATGCGACTTCGATTATGACTTTAGCCGGATTAACGTAATCAAAAATCTCTGTTTACATGGTAGACCCTTAATCAGAGTATTGTCTTAATCGTATTAAAATCGGAGTATTGATGCCCATGTAAACGTAGTCAATGACGTCTCATGCTGTACACAAGTCGACTTATTGTCTGCTGAGGCATGGCATTCCACTCTTGTTGATGAGCTGGGGCATTGTCGTCCATGAAGATGAAATCACGCCTGTGTTGCTCATGCAGAGGCACAATGACTGGATTAATGATGTTATTCAGGTAGTACTGGCTTGTCACAGTACCATTCACAAGGTGTAGAGCAGTTCTGTATTGACTAGACACACCTGCCCAGACTAACACCAGACAATAGTGACTGATGCATAGAATTCTCCTTGACGTGCCCAAGAGCATTGGCAGCCATCATTTCTGCTTAATGTTAATCGACTTTCATCAGAGAACAGCACTGAGGCCCACTGGTTCCTCGCCCAGCGCAAATGCTCCCTGACGGTGATGCCTGTGCCTGGTGGTGTGGTCAGGTACCCTTGCAGGTCATCTAGCATCTAGTGAAGAGGGTGAATTAATGCTGTGCCGTTTTGATTCTGTTCGTGTTTTCTGTTAGAACAAAAATACGTTAACCGTAATCTGTGTCTTGTGAATCATTAACAACGCATTATAGGTTACAAGTTGAACCAAAACCCAAAAACAATTGTGGTAGCCGGTACATTCAGTACTCAATACAAACAAATCTAAGAATTCTACTGATTTTACAATTATTAATTCACAATATAAATTCAAATAGAATTCACAAAACAGAAAATGCTCCCTTCCTCTTGCCCTGTGTAACAACGAGAAGTCCACACACACAGGTGAATGAGATATAACATCAGAAATCTTACTCTGCTCAACCTGACAGCTGAATCGACAGCATTGTCCTGTCTCACAGACAGTATCCTGAGAGATATAAGGTAACTTTTCCATCAAATTATTATTGTGCTTTAAGTTAGCTTAAATCTTAAAATTAGTTTGTCAAAACTTATTTTATCTTATTTAAGGTTACTTTTTTAAAACAATCCATAGAAATACTTATTGCTATTCTTGTCAAATTAATATTATATATAATTTGTGTTTGTATAAAGCAAAACAATCAAGGCACTTGTGTGGCTATAGCAGTATTAGTATTATGGAAGTTCTAGTGCTTTTTCCACAGTAATGCAGGTCAAAGGTGTGTGATTTGTAAAACGAATGGGAGGGGGGGGGGGTGGTTTTAGATTAGTTTAGGCTTTTATACCATGATATTTTATTCTTAATAAAATATCTTTTAAAATATAAAATATATTTTTATATTCTTGATTTTCTTGATGAGAGTCTTGATGGAAGACTCTTGATTTTCAAGATGTAACACTGGTTTATTGATGTTTAGCTATTCATAAGCCACTCTGCAAGAATAGAACACCTGGGTAAACAGGGTGTGGCAGTTGCGAAAGAAGCAGATGCATGATAACCTGTCTAACAAGTTTCAAACAACATTGCTGCCAAACTCCAAGACTTAAATTAACTTTAGCCATAGAATACAACAAGAAAGGAATATTTTTGTACACCACAATGTTTAAAACCAGGAGTGGTTTCTTCAGGGTGATAGGACGAAGCACCACAAAAGTGTTAATGGGAGTGATTTTTTTTTATCACATTCAGCCACAGTGTTATGCTAGCTGTCACCGTAGAGTTTGTTATGGATATAGTCCAATCAGTGTCAAGTCATATTATGTGGAGTACCAAAAATCGCCCCTGCTGTTCTGCTAAACTTCCATATGTAGGTTTTCTTCTTTTTCTTTTTCTCGAACTGCAGGCACTGCAATGTAATCTCTATAAGTTCCAAGAGGACTAGCACTAAGCTTTCATTGTAACTTGTGCAATGAACAAACATACCTCTATTAATTATCTTTAAGCTGAAGTCAGGACTAGTAAATCAGTATCTTACCAGTAAAGTTTTGATGGATGACGATTGTTATGGATGTAAAGACGATTACATTGATATAAAGGAGTCGTTCCCCAGCACAGCAAACACTGAACATTCCCCTAACGTTAGTTTTTGGTTCTGGTTTGGTTATTTTTTGGGAATCAAATACTAACGTTAGAGGAATGTTCTTTTTAGGTTATATTTTTGTAACCATAAAATAATATTCCCAGAACGTTGCATGGTGATTATTATTAAATGACCTAAAAATAACTTATAGAGAACGTTTCTTAATGGTTATTTTTAAGTTATTTTTGCAACCATAACGTTCCAAGAAATTACTAAAAAATATGTTTTAAATATTAATATTAAGCCAGGGATAAGCATAGAGGGAATGATAAAATTCGTAAATTTTAGAAATCATAAATTCATGGGTTTGTTTCATCATCATTTACTGCGCATCTCTGATCTGCATGCGGTGCTCCAGCACGCGCTATACCTGTCTTCCACATAGAGCTAAACTGTACATCTCAGTGGTAAGAAATGAATGTATTGATTTCTTACTTCAAGTAATTCTTTATTCTTATTTTTATATCTGTGAATATATATTTTTTAAACCATAGAGTTTGGTGCTGAAGAAATGTAAAATCTGGGTAGGCCTTCTCCGTTAGAGAGCATAGATAACATGACAAATGTTTAAACGGAGAAAATTTACACTTTTATCCATTAAATGAGCTCATTTCAAATTTGATGCCTGCTACAGGTCTCAAAAAAGTTGGCACGGGGGCAACAAAGTGCTGAAAAAGCAAGACATTTTGAAAAGATTCAGCTGGGAGAACATCTAGCAACTAATTAAGTTAACAGACATCAGGTCTAGCTATAAAAGGGATGTCTTAGAGAGGCAAAGTCTCTCAGAAGTAAAGATGGGCAGAGGCTCTCCAATCTGTGAAAAAGTGCATAAAAAGATTGTGGAATACTTTAAAAACAACGTTCCTCAACATCAAATTGCAAAGGCTTTGCAAATCTCATCATCTACAGTGCATAACATCATTCAGAGAAACTGGAGAAATCTCTGTGCATAAGGGACAAGGCCGAAGACCTTTGTTGGATGCCCGTGGTCTTTGGGCCCTCAGACGACACTGCATCACTCATCGGCATGATTCTGTCATTGACATTACTAAATGAGCCCAGGAATACATTCAGAAACCACTGTCGGCAAACACAATCCGCCATGCCATCTGCAGATGCCAACTAAAGCTCTATCATGCAAAAAGAAAGCCATATGTGAACATGGTCCAGAAGCGCTGTCGTGTCCTGTTGGCCAAGGCTCATTTAAAATGGACTGTTTCAAAGTGGAAAAGTGTTCTATGGTCAGACGAGTCCAAATTTGACTTGGAAATCACGGACGCCGTGTCCTCCGGGCTAAAGACAAGGGAGACGTTCCAGCGTGTCATCAGCGTTCAGTACAGCCAGCATCTCTGATGGTATGGGGATTCATAAGTGCATACGGTATGGGCAGCTTGCATGTTTTGGAAGGCACTATGAATGCTGAAAGGTATATAAAGGTTTTAGAACAACATATGCTCCCCTCCAGATGAAGTGTATTCAGCAGGACAATGCAAAACCACATACTGCATCTATTACAACAGCATGGCTTTGTAGTAGAAGAGTCCGGGTGCTGAATTGGCCTGCCTGCAGTCCAGATCTTTCACCTATAGAGAACATTTGGTGCATCATTAAACAAAAAATATGTCAAAGACAACTACAAACTCTTCAGCAGCTGGAAACCTATATCAGGCAAGAATGGGACCAAATTCCAACACCAAAACTCCAGAAAATCATAACCTCAATGCCCAGACATCTTCAAACTGTTTTGAAAGAAGAGGAGATGCTACACCATGGTGGTAAACATGCCCCCGTCCCAACTATTTTGAGACCTGTAGCAGGCATCAAATTTGAAATGAGCTCATTTTGTGGATAAAAGTGTAAAATTTCTCAGTTTAAACATCTGTTATGTTATCTAGGCTATATGGAGCATAGCGGTAGTTCTGGCAGGCCATGTTAGTCAAGCTCGCATCAGCTGACACTCAGCTGATCCACGTCTACCTATAGGATCACGACACCAATCATAATTGCCTTCTTAAGGTCCCTTCAGTCATTATTCAGCAGCTATCGCTTTGCTCAGTAACTAATAGACGGCGAATTCCATCTCCATAGGAAGCGTTCAGTCAGGATTTTCAACAGGATTCGCACAGAGTATCTCACCAGATTCAAGTTGTGAACTAGTGTCAACGCCGCTTGTTTGTCAGTCGATAGACTGAAAGCGATCTGAATGGAGCACGCCGTCGCGAATTCTTATATAGACACTTTACCACAATTCATCACCAAGTTGTGCTAATATGACTGCACCAACAACTTTACACAATCTGCTTCCCCTGAAGAAGCAAGAGTTCAAGAAGGTGGCAGCAGATCCACGTAGCAACTGGCCATTTCACCCTTTATTCATCTCTGAATGTCTTCACGAAGCTAAGCAAAGTTTCTTTAATTTTATTGCCTAGTGCTATGTTGGCGAACATGCTTCAGATATTGCTCATTGTTAAGCTAGTTGTTCAGTTATGTGTGCTAGGCATGCTATTGTATTGTCACACTGGTAACATTACCAGTTAAATTTACCAGCAAACCTTGCTGTAATCTGTTGTCAAGGTTGTTGATATGAAAGTCTTGCTGCTTCAGGCTCATCTATTGGGGATGCTTTCATTAAAATTGTCCGACTATTTCCAGCATGCTGTGTTTAAGTCTGTGATATGCTGTTGCTCAAGCTAATTAGTGTATCGATAATGTACTTGATACTTAATGCATAGATCGTATATTTGCTTCTAAAGCTGTATCAATGCTAAACGTTATCTGGACAAGGAAAATGCTGTTGCCTAAATTCGAGTATTGACCATATGCCGTAATGCTTTAAAGGGGCATGCTGCTCTTTTTAGCTGTTTATAAAAGAGCAGCCCTTCGCTACTTCTATTCTTCTGTAAGGGCATGCTGCCCCACTCTATGCATTTCAGAAGGTCTTTGCTTAAAGCTATCAGGGTATTGGGATTGCTTGCTTGCTTATCTAGTGTCCAGTATCATAGATAGAACTTAAAACTAAAATAATATATTCACTAATGTTATGACTAATATGTTAAATAATGTAAAAATATATATAAATAAATAACAGCACCACCTCTCTACGTATTCTGTGATATTCTGTGTTTCGGAGCAGCAAACCGTTTCTCATCGCGCTGTGTGAAATACAGACTGAATGGCGGCTCAAAACCGCTGTATGAGCATATGATATCCAAACTACAGCTCTCGGCTGGATAAAAGAAGCCAGTGTCACACTAGTAGCCTAAAGTTTTGATGGACGACGATTGTAATCAAGGTAAAGATGATTACAGTGACATACAGGATCGTGCATTAGGAGCGTGTTGTGTCCGTTATAATGATGCGCAAACGAACGGTGTATACGTTCACTCTATGTGCTATGTGCACCCTCAGCGAACTGATCACTATAACATCATATTTCTGCTTGAATACAGCTCAGTATATTCACGTAGTTGAATACAGTGAGTGTTTTATAATGGATGCTCGCATGTTTTGGAGAAGTTTGCGAGGATCAGTGGTGTTTATGTACATATGGGCATCAGACGCTCCAAACAGCGTTCTGACAGAGGCCATGTTAGTCAACCTCCACATCTACCTATAGGATCACAACACCAATCATAATTCCCTTCATAAGGTCCCTTCAGTCATTATTCAGCAGCTATCGCTTCGCTCAGGAATCCCACCTCCATCCCCAGCTCCTCCTCTCGTCCAGTCAGGACTTGGCAGTGAATATATCATTGAGTCAGACCACTGAATCATGTTGTTAAAATATTCACGTAGAACATTAATGGTATCTGCTACATTTATCATTGATGTTGGTTCTGTTCTGTTATCCTAGGAGGGGGTATTCTGCTCTCCCTGCTCCTGTCCATGCTAGGCTGCGTGGATGGGCAGGGAGTGTTTGCCCAGAACAGAACCATTCCCCCAACCTAAAATGTATGCTAATCGTAAGTTATATTGACGATAGTGGTACTGACAGAAGTTCTATTGTGAATAAAACATTGGCTCATGTGATTTGAAAGTCTTTTAGATTTCATTTTATTCAAATTTAAAAAACGTACCAACATTTCCGGAATTCGGGTTGTACTATACAGTAGCAAAATGAATTTTTTATTTTTTTTTCCCAAAAGTTCATTGCTGAATTATACATCTGTATCTGTAATTTAATTTACGTATACTGTAATAGACACTGAGTTACAAAAATAATTCCTGAATCTTAGGTTTTTTGTTACAGTGTTATTGATCTCAGTGTTCACTGGGCAGTAAAGTCATCTGTGTATTTGAATTGTGTGTAAGTATTTAAGAAAAACTGTAATAACTAGATTGAAAAGTTTGAAAGAGATATTTATGCTGGCTTGTCTTAAAGTCTTGTTAAAAAAATGTAAATGGTTTGGTCAGTTAGATGTTCTAGATGTTTGCTAAAGTGTTGCTAGTTGGTTGCTAGGATATTATGGGTGGTTGCTAGGCTCTTGCTATGCAGTTGCTAGGGTGTTGCTAGAGTATATGGTTGGCAGAGTTTGTTCCCACCTCTGTTAATAACAGAAAATCAAACATTTTCAAAACTGATCCAGTTTCAGTGCTTTGATATTATTGTATTTCTTTCTAATGTTAGGAAATTCAAAAGTTTTTGTTTCTCTTAAACTTGCACTAAAACGTGATTTATACCATCTAAGTAGCATGTCATTTTAATAGAACCACATGTCTTCTTTAGTGATACAAGCTCAGAAACATTTATAAACTGTTGAAGTTGTTTATGTTGTGTATTGACTTGGTGCCATGATGGATATTTAAATGTTATTTATTTTTCATTTTAAACAGTATAGATGTGTCACGAATCCTGTTCGTGATCTTCCGCCCACTCACCATCAGAGGTCGCTATTCCATCATATTGACTCTCACACCACACAGACAGTTACATATCACCCACGGACTGCATTTCCCATCATTCATTGCACTAAGTACACACAGCTGTCCCAATCACGCTCACACCTGAGAATTATCACACAATCACACACCCTACATAAACACTGGACTTCCTTTCACAGTTTGCCGAGTATTGTTCTGCGTTTTTCACTCTCCTAGTGTTAGCCGCATTACCGAGCCATTCTGTGTTTACCTGTCTTAGTCTAGTTTGTTCTTGTGTTCACCTGTTGCCTGTGTTTCTCAGATTAACCCTTTGCCTTGCCGTTTGGATTCTGTTTGCTCCTGCCTGGACTATCACTCACATTATCGGATTACCTCTCTTGTCAAGCCCTCTGGATATTGTTCGCCGTTCGAAGACCCACGCTTGTCCTAAGGATTACTCTTCATCTTGCCTGTGTTTTACCTGTTTGCTGGTGTTTCGACCCTGCCTGTGTTTGTTGACCATGTCTGTTATAATAAAGCTTGCACATGGATCCGCACGTCTCACGTCTTGTTCGCCACATTACAAGATGATTGCTTAATGCTTATACAATATTTCTAAACACAACTGTGTATGTCAGAATCCCCAAAAACTATGCATGGGGGCTTGCTTTGGTGTTGCCACCCCTCATAGAGCCCATGCCACCCCTTTGCCACCCTAAAAATGATTTTCTAGATCAGCCCCTGGTTCTAGGAACCCAAAATTGATAGCTAGGACATGATTAGATACAAGCAAGTTTCATTATTATTAGTGTGCAAATAACTGTGTATGTGCGCTCTCTGATAGATTTTTGCACCTGCACATTTCAGTATGGTCACACATCTGGCAAGTGTTTTATAATGGACACTCTCTGAAGAAGCATGTATTTATAGGAGTTTGCAATGGACAGTGGTGTTAATATAATATACATATGGGCATCAACACTCACTCTGACAGAGGAACTGTTCACTGGTCATGTTTTTATCTTAAGTATTTTATCTCACAATTCTGACGTTTTGTCTCACAAATGCAAGTTTAGATCTCATATTTCGGACTTTATAACTCAATTTAAATTTAACTCAACAATACTGAGTTTGTCAATTCTGAGGGGGAAAAAAAGCCAGACGTGTGGGATACAAATTTGTGATTTTCTGCCACCAGTTAGCACCCACCCATAAAAAACGTCATCACTGTTTGCAAACATCGAATTGGTCTATACAATCAGGGGCACGTTCAAGCTCAGACCGGTGCCCAACATTTTGCTACGGTTTCCAGGTTGAACGACATGTTTCCTGGAAATGGTGTGCAACAGGGTTTGAGATACGTTTTCTCTTGTTTGGTGGGTGTGTCAAAAATGTCAGCCCAATCAGCAGCAACATGTATATAAACGTATTAAAGAGACAGCTCGCACAGTGGGTCCAAGTGAAGTTGTTTACAGATGTGTCTGCTGCAGCTCGGTATACGCAACAATTGAAGATATTAGAAGACATGTTTGTCGTAAGAGTTTTATAGTAACATATCAACATGATGATGATGAATTTGTAAGTAAATATAATATCAAAATAAATTCACAAGAGCAAGTATATTATTTGCACGTTTACTTACATTAAAGGCAAAATAACAAAATAATAAGAGAAAAAGTATAGACCTGGAACTTCTTTAAGTCTGTCTAAATATCATGTAGTATTGCAATGTCTTCTGGTATATATCCTTTCCTTAGGAAGGTGTGCTAGACACTGATTAATGTAACATAAAAATACTATGCATATTTATATATTTTGCTATTGTATTGTGGAGTGACACTTTCATAAACTTTTCTATGCTCCTCTGATTATATAATGGTAAATATTACAATATCATAGCACAACAACAGTGATCAGCAATAATGATAAGCCTAATACTCACAATAAAAATAATAAGATCGTAACACAGTCTCGGAGGTAAGAAGTGGATTATTGTTCACCTGAAATGTTTGTCTTTTCATCCTGAAATGCGAGGCAAATGTTGGATCCCTTCACTCGATTGGGATGTTCTCTTTTATTCTGGACGGCAAGGGCAGGGACTGTAGCATTGATCATATTTTGCAGTATTAAACATTTATTTATACCGATTTCATCAGGCTCCGAAAATTCTTCAAAAAGAACACAAAGAATGGCCTTCTCAGCTGCCATAGTTGCAACACTTGCATCATCAGAACAGGGTGTTCAACGCACCACCGTTTCCGTTTAATAAACGTTTTGCACCGTTTTGTTGGGACTGAACGCAGCCCAGATTAAGCAAACATTACAATTTAATTTAATCTCAAACTATTTATTTTAATTGGTGCAAACAATATGAGTGTGTCTCCATGCAAAAGAAAATGAATATTGAATGTTTCTTATTTTAGAAGCTGCAGCTCTCACAGGAATAGGATCCATGAAGGAAAGGCAAGATATGCTAATAAACACAGTCGATGAGAAAAAACAAGACATGTTCAACAAAGCAAAAATGGAAGTGCTTAAAAAGTTAAAACACTTAAAGGTATTGATCTCACCTTTATTAAGACAAGCATGTATAAAATGATTACACTGAATCTTTTGTTTCTTTGAATAGCTGAACATAAAATATGTTCTTGAACCAGGACTAAAGAAAGCAATGGATCTCTCACTGTCACAGACCAGCAATATTAAATTGATGGGTAAGAGAAAATGTAATCCTGTTAAACTAAACAAGACACTTTGCATTGTAAGGTACTGGGTGATTATTCTTAATCACTTCACTCTACACGTTTATGTAAATTGTGCAACACATTGTAACACATATTCATTTTGTAATACATATATTTCTAGATGTCTCCAGAGAGATTGATCAGCTGGAGGCACTTCTAAAGCAACTGTCTGACTGATGCTCATCAAGCAATAAGAAGCCCAAGAGAAACAGCACAATTCACAGAAGTGAAGACACACAAAATTTCATTAGTTTTAACATAACATAACATAAATGTATTCTTCTGTTTTGTTATATTTTCTGCATAAGTTTGTCTGATAGAAGGTGTGTTTTCTCAAGCTGTTTTTAAATTGAAAGTTAACATTTAAGTTAACTTTCGTCATATTTCTCTGGTTGCATTGATTGCAAGTTTAAGATTGATTCTGGCTTACACAACAGCTACAAGCTCCACAACCTCTTACATTCACTCTAGGCCTGTTGCAATAATCAATATATCGACGTATTGCACAATATATGTACATGACCTCAATCATTTTTGGTGACACAATATATTGCCCATTATTTTTACATAAAAGTTAATGCCACCATGTTTTTTTGTTTGTTTGTTTTTTTGCATTCCACTTGCGCCTGTGTCTTTTGCAGCTTCTCGTACATAACGTGGTGTAGTCATGAGGTGCTAGTTTAAATTTTAGAAAATTCTTCTACAAAAAAAGTTTCATCTGCAGATATAGCCTTGTTTAGGGATCTGTGCCTTTGTGCATACGCACATCTGACTGCTAAGTAGGGATTGTGTTTTTCAGCAATAGTGTGCACCCTTAATTTACAGAGAAAAGAAGGTCAGGGAAAAATCTGTAGATGGAAAAATCTCCATACAAGTTCTTTGTGCATTTTTCTTTTTCTACTTTACACTATTTGTTAGAATATGTTTCTTTACTAATATTTTGAAACTTAATTTCCATGATCTAAATATTCTTAAGAATTAAAAGTTTGTTGTCATTTGAAAGTGTGTCGGCCTTCTCGCATTATTATGCTGTTATATTATGATTATATATTCAGTGGAATAAAATGTTCTTAAAATGACAATAATATCGCTTATGGCAATTATTTATAGGGCAATATATTGCACAACAAAAAGTTGTTATGGTGACAGGCCTAATTCACTCCAAACAAAATTACGTCCCCTCCAGATGCCTGTGATCAGTGTGTTAGCAGCACCTTGTGGTACCATCACAGAAAGGCACCCTCACTGCTCTTTACAAGCCCACTTGCAGATTCCCTTATAATATTCAAGAAATGGCTAAAAACACATATTTTCTGTAAGCACTTAAAGGAATAATTCACCACTGAAAAGACAGGGTTTTAATCAAATTTGGCTGTCTATGCAGTAGAAAGGCCAAATTTGTTTTGACCTTTTGCCAGAAACGTCAACATACAGGGAAAAAAAAAAAAAAAGAATTTCATTTTGGAGCCCATCTGCCAATCTAATTTTGTCTATTGACTTATTTTACAGATATTAATGACATATATTTCTCTGTTTTTACTAAGCATATGTTTAATACATTTCAATCTTGTCATATTTCTATGAATTGTATTTGTGATTTTTTTTAAAATGTTTGGTTTTTGTTCAGAGATGGTGTACTCATTTATGTGAAGTACAGTGTGTGTGCATACACACTATAATTCCACTATTTCTTCATTTCCTTTCTCTTCTGAAGAACTGTAACTTTGTATTGCTAGCACATCTCATGTCTTCTTAGATGAACTGCTTTGCTGTATTCCTCATTTATAAGTTGCTTTGAATAACAGTGTGTTGCTAAATTTAATAAATGTAAAAACCTGGTGTAGTAGTCAAATTTTCAGGACACTTGGGATTTAGATAGAATTAAAATTAAAATTGTACAAACAAAATCCAATATATATATATATATATATATATATATAT
>JAFVLL020009235.1:0-22187 GCA_021397915.2 Tor tambroides
AGACGCTCAGACGGCTGTGCCCTGCTGCAGCGACAAAGAGCACAGGGCGACGGAGACGAAAGAAAAGAATAATAACGTGGATGACGGACAGGCAGAGAGGAAAAGTAAGAAAGGAGCCGAAATTCAGGTTAATCAGAGACGCTTTTTAATGAGGCGGCCATCTCATAAAGCATGCCGTGCGGTGACTGGAAATCATTTTTATCAGGGATGGGGGGAGAAGGGGGGAAAACAAAGACAGAGAGGCAAGGCAAGAAAAAGGTGAGGGTGGGGTGTCGGGCAGAAAGAAGGAGGGAGGGGGGTTTCTGGGAAAGGATGTCAAGCATCTGAATAATATAAATCTCAAATATGCAAATGTGACTTACAATGCTCGGCATTCACACATTGTCCTTTGCCTCTGAGCCTGGTCTTTAATGGCACACAGCAGAAACAATAAGAGAGAGAGGTGGTGCCGAGAATTTATTTATAACACTACCAAACTATATTCGTATAAAACATACATAAATATATTAATGATGCCGAATGGTACGTTGACCTGCTTTCCTGTCCAAATACTAAGTGCTTTTTGATGTTGCGGTGTCCATACGGTTTGTTTATGGGTGTTAATAGCCTGCAACACAAGTGTCCTAACGTCATATCGCTCTCAGTGAAAGTATGTTTAAAAACCACAAAAAATAACTTAAAGGAAGCAAGAAAGGAACAAAGCAAGAAATGAAACTGACAGTGTCTATCTTGTCTAGATTTTGGCAGCACTTGTGGACAAGAATAATTCAGACCCAATGAATCACTGATACTCGCTGTGACATATTTTTCCTTGCTCGTAGGTTTTAGCCAAGGTCAAAATGACAAAATGTCCTTACCACACACATGCACACTGCAACCTATCACATGCAACAGTCGATATTTTTGAAAATTTTTGGTTCGCTCTCTAAAGGAAATCCACTGAATGCAGAAATCATTACCATACGGATCAATCAGACGATCTTGAGAGAATTACACTGGCTTGACCTATTGTCAGTTCAATAGCCTTTTCTATTTATTATTTACTTCATTTTCTATTTTCTAATATTTTTAGTGAATTAAACATTATGCAAAGTAAGTGTTTGTACAAATTCAGCTATTTATTTTATAAACTGTAAATAAATTGTACTACATACAGTGGGGTTCAAAACTCAGAAACCACATAGAAAATTTAGGATTGGAAATCTTATATCAACCTAGAATATAAACAGTAATAAACGTTTTAGGATTATGACATTAAATGATTCTGCATTATTACTAGGTCACTAAGCAAATTTGTGACACTGACACCATGGATCGTCAGACTTTTCACAAACTCGTCAGTTTTGCATGCTGTCATTAAAGCACAAGCGGGGACACACAAAACACGAATTAATTGTGAATTTCAAGTTATTGTTAGTCTATATCATTTGTAATGAAAATATTTGTATTAAATTACAATCAATAAACAAAATCAATTTCACTGGTGCTGTCAGACATTTGGAACTCAGTTGGAGTGTGAGCGCATCATACTGGTCATCGTCCACACTTCTCTCTAATTATCAGTATTTGCCATAAAAATCCCATATAGTTCAAACACTACTTGTTTGACAGGGTTGACACAAACACCTGTAAATTTAACCAACGAGATAACCAAGTACAAAATTTTAACCAGTTTTCCCATTCATTCTTTATCTTCCATTCATACCATTAGTCAAGTCAACAGTAACAAAAATGTGCAAAAATCGTAACTAGGGCTACAACATCACTGGGAAAATACTCTTAAAGAGACATCTTTGTACTTGATTTACTCCTAAAAGCAGCATATTAGTACCTTAAGGGTAAATATTACTACTATAAGGTACTAATATGCACCTTTTAGGGGTAAATAAGGTGTCCCTTTAAGGTACTGCCCCAGTGACAAGCTGCTGTAGCCTTAAAGGTACAATTTTTCCACATTTTTCTGACAGTGTATAAGCTACTGTATAACAAAAAAAATTTAAAATTTTTTTTTTACAATACTCATATCACGAAACAGCCCTGTAAAATCCAACATACTTGCGATTTAAAATAAGATGATAATATGCCATCAAAAAATCCTTGATGAAAGAATAACTAAATGATCAATTAATCTCAGGATTTAATTACCTTTGCTCCAATTGCGTGAACCCTACAGTCAGGTTTGCATTAAAAACACCTACACAGTGCATGAGTTTTAAAAAGCAAAAAGCTGTTTCCATTTGTGGAAAGTAACAACTACATACATTGAGAAATACTGTTTTGTATCAGTTGTTATATTTATTTTTAAAAAGAGGTGACATTTAAATCAAGAGAAAGATTTATATCCCAACAACAGGCAAAGAAATGTCTCTGCATTTTGAAACGGCTCCCCATGTTTCTTAGTAAATCTCAAATCAACGTGCGCGCACGCGCGCACACACACACACACACACACACACACACACACATTCATCATGAGATATTAGTAACACTGGCTGCACACACACACACACACACACACACACACACTCTGTCGAGGTCTGTCGAGGTGATGGTAAACTCTGCCTTAGGTTAGAAGAGTAAATTATGTTAGCATATAAATGCAGACCAGACTGCATGAGAATACACAAAGACAGACAGTCCTAATGAATAAAATATCACTTTTGTCTTTTCTTTCTTTGGTTTTTTTTTTTTTTTTTGGTGATGATTTTGTGCAATACAAACATTCCTCAGCAAGCTAAAACAACGGACTGTTACTGGTCGCTGAATGAGATGGCAAAATATGTGCCGTCCTCCTGACGGCATTCATCATTCATTTATTTATTCATTTATTTAGCTAGCGTTCATTTCGAGTTGAATAGACGGCGTCACTAAATGTAGAGCAACTGCTTTTGGGAACCCTTTTAACGGGCAACAAATGCACAAATTGAGTACAGGATGCACATTAATGGAGCACACAAAATTTTTTTTAAAAGAGTTTGTGATTGTATGCAGAAAAAGTCTTTTGCTTTTACATCAAGCTGAAAGTATTTAAAGCATTCAAATGCAAAACGTGAGAAGCAGAATTCCTACATAAATAGACCTTCAAAACAAAAATATCATTCGTTTCTAAAGCACACAAATAATGCCATAAACAAATGCGGCGAAAAAACAACAACCCATGTTAAACATCCTGACCTGTTCAGACTGATCCTCAGTGAGCGTGCACGGCGACTCCTTGTGCATTTTAGATACATAAAATGTGTCTGCATGAAAACCTACAATTTTTTTTTTGACATACTCTTCAACCTTTCACTGCTTTGCCGTCTTCTCAGTGTCTGATTTCTCAAATGTGATTCCGGCACGTGAAAAACAAGGAAGTGAAATACAGCGAGTCGAATGCTCTGCACTTCCTTTACAACAACACACCAGGCCTGACCTGAAACGACCCCGCGCTCTTTAGGCAAAGTGCCAAGAAAGTCTTCCGGAGAGAAGCTTAAATTGCGTGTTATGGCCTTTTGCCATCTAATCATAAAGTTATGCATGTTCCTGCTTTATATGAAGCTCTTGTTCTTGTTTTGCTGTCAAATTAACCCTACTCCTCTGTATTATAATATACTTTACCATTTGTCATTATTCAGATTTTAAGGTTCGGTCTGGGATACCTCTGATTTATACTGTGGATGGTTTTTATTTTTGTCATTCTATTTTTCGGTTTATTTTGTTCATTGTCATTTTTGTTTCTGAATATTGCAAATGGTAAATGGCACTTCTGAGTCACCGCTTATTAACAATCACATTTCTCCTGCTTTTGTGCAAATTACTACTAATTGGCTTTCCAGGTACTGGTATTCAATCAAATGCCATAAACATATATTATCAGCTTAGACCCATTGTAGACTTATATGATTACCACCCATAGAGGGTCTCTAAAAGGTCCAGATAGTGTAGGTTTTGTATCAATAATACATTTATTTTGCTTTATTTTAAATACCATTACTATAAAAACACCAGAGTACACCACGAACATAGATCACATAGCTCTGTTGATGTTTTCTGTCATTCGGTGCCTACTTTTAAATGAGAATCCCAATATACTCGGCATATATGAGAATCGCATGTGCAAGTGTATTATATTGAAATTCCACAAACATGCAAGCTCATATGTTTTGTTTCTCCTCATTTGTCGGTACACTGTGAAAAGGCCTCAATTGTGCTGATGTTCCCATTTTTGTAAACGATATCGCACGATTGATTCAAAAGGTCCTTCTTATATCTTAGTGATACTGGCATCTTGATTTTTTGCTTCTTGACATGCTTTAGTGAAATATGACGCAAATTTTCCAAATAACACTTTAAGTACACTTGAAAACATCAATTTGAATAAATATCGCAAGCATCATACACTTGGGAAATAGCTAATTCCATACCATTTGCCCCCTTCATTAAGGTGTAAATCCCTATGTTAATTTATATTGCTCATTATGCATATTTTCACATTTTTAACCATCTCTTCAGTCATTTTTATTAACTGTAGTCATATTGCATTATATTTGGTGTAAAATTGTAAAAGGAAAAAAAGGGGGAGTGAAAAAGAGCCCTGTGACAGCCGTCTTTCTATGCCGAATTAACTGAATATATCACAAAGATATTGTCAAGATGGACCATTTGACTGTTCATGTGACGGTCTTCAAAATTATTTGAACCCTGGAGCAGATATTGGTACAATTACACTCTTATCATGTTGGTACAGATGTCCATGGCAACTACCAAATTAAAAAAAAAAGGAAAAAGAAAAAAAAAGAAAGGGAAAAAAATCATAGCATGAGCAAAAGGGGGATAGCCGGTAGAAACAGGAAGTCATGAGAATCCTTAAAAAGACCAGATAGTCATACACCGACTACTGATTCAGTTCTTTCTCCACACATCACACTTGACCCCCAATCTGCTCACCATCAAACACACTTCAGCCAATGAAAATGGACTCTGAATTAAGCAGTTCACCAAAGCCGGTCTCCATTACAGTGGGCTCACTGTAAACTGCAGTTTTATATGGACACCATATTTCTCAGTCTTCTGGATGTCATTACAGACCTATTGTAACAATAGCAATCAACATTTTCTAATCAACGTATGGTGATCCAAAATGGGTAAATAGCCTCATTTATAACATCAAAGTAAACATGCAATCAAAACTGACACATTCACTTTCTCAATAGACATTCTTGGTGTTTTCTGAACAAAAATGTGCAAAAATGTTTCTCCTCATAACCTTTTAACAAAACCTGCTCTGCCTTTAAAATGATTTTATTTTCTGTTTGATGTCACCTAGGCTATACAGGCAGGGAAAATAATGATAACCATTTAGGCTTTGTTTTAGACTACTCTTGAAGGCAATGCAGCATTTCAAAAACAATGCCAATACTACAGTAATTTATTGGCAGTTAATGTAATACAGTTTTTTTGTGGCCACCCTTGTACCTGACTAATTGTTCATGTGTGAGAGGCACTAGATGTCATTTCTTGATACCCTTAATATTGATATGAGCTATGCAAACAATGCCAAATAATCAGCCTGAATAATAAACACAGAAAAATAAACACTACAAAGTTAATATAAGGTTCAAAAGGAATAACCAAAGCCAAACAGCGTCAGACATAATTACATGTATAACAATTAGTGGAAAAAAATGTTTGAATGTAAAGCATGAAAAAAATTCACTGAAAATTACCTAGATACAAACGAAATTAAGCTAGAATCCTAAACGAAATGATAGCAAATAGGATCCCCCTTGAAAACTGTGTACATATTTATTGACAATATATTTACATACAAGAAAATGGACACACTGTCAGTACACTGGACTGTATACAGGGAACATTTCTTTCTTTCTTTCTTTCTTTCTTTCTTTCTTAAACAATGGTATTGTTTTTCCAGTATAGTATCCCCATTGCGCCAAATCTCCAGTGTCAGAATATAAGGCCTTTAGAAACCTTACGTCGTCAGATTAGTAACCACGTTGCAATTGCAACATGTTAAAACAGCCATTTTCCATTTCACGAGACTTACACAGAAACTGCCAAAATCTCATTAATGCTTTTCACCTTATCAATGAAAATGAGGATGTGTCTTAATTGCAAGTGTGAATTTACAACAAAAAAAAAGTCTGAACAATCCTTCTGAAGGGAGTCATCACACTCCACATTATTATTTAAGGGAGCATACATGGGAAAATCCAAATTAATAAAGAGAGAAAGTTTTGCAATAGATGTTTTTTTTTATCCAATAAAACACATTCACAGTTTTTAAAATGTGTCAATAATGAGGGCAATACTGGCAGACAAATATATATATTAAATATTATTAATGCCTTCCACAAAAGTGTTGCTTGTATAACTTCAAATAATGGTGCACACTTTTTTTTTAAGTGCTTATGATAAATAATTCTATAGAATTATAAGCACCAATATAAATAGCACGGCCAGTGTTGAAACATAGGTCTGCAAATAACGATTATTTTGATAATTAATATGATAAGTAATACATACTGTATATACAATCTTGTTAACTGGTTTGAGAAAATATAGTGCAAATGAATTACAAATGTGTAATTGTGTCAGCTTGCTTATAAACAATTCACTTGTGTTAAGAGTGGGTCACTGACATGACACCATTTTTTCCTTCAAATCTATTAATTTCTACGAAAATACATTAAAATTCTTACATATAGTGACTTAAATGGAGTGATTTTCAAGCCATCTTCTATGATGAACATGCTCTTAATTTCTCTATTAAAATTCATTTTGATATTTTTGGGGCATAAAGTAAAAAGTCTTGATGTCAGAATAAAAAAGCCTCTCTGAAAGAACTAAATTCTTGAAAGTACAGTATTATTAAGAAGTTATTAAAAATATTTTATTATTGTTTCATAGAAAGAAGTGAAGCAGTTTTGGTAAAATTTGATAAATATTAAAAAAAAAAAAAAAAAAGTCAACAGTTAAGTTAGTGGTGTGACCAACAATGTCATGAGGTTCAACAAACATGCAAAAGCATGCAGGAAAACAACATAAAAACAGGAAAAGATATCAGTGAGCGGCCCCCCTCAAGAAGAGCTTCATGACTGTGTGTCAAGGTCAGTAAGAATTTTTCCATTTCTTTATATTGGACACTCTTGGACAATTTATCATTAGATGCTTTTCACACAACTAACCTGCTAAACACTGTAAAATTGCTGGATTGCATTTTTCCCATAAATGTATCACATCTGCTGTTCGCATAAGTAACAGCTTTCTGTCTCTTTACCGTAAAGACACTATTCACACATCAGCACCAAATACCAGTAAAATCTGTGATTTCATCATCGAAAATTACCTTTAAACAGTGTACTGTTTTCTTCATTCACCTAGACAACATCTGTCCAATTTTTTACTTCCAAGTGACAGGCGTTTTTGAAAACAGCGCAAAGTAATTGTGTCATCTCTGTCCAAACTTTATGAATGGCTCAAAGCAGACTTTATAGTGGTTTTCAATATTTCTAAATCTCTATCACAAGAAAGATGCATCACGAGAAAGATGTATTTTCAGAGCTGTGGTTAATGGAAGTCATATGCCATTGGTTACCTGTAGAGCATGTACTTTTTTAAGCTATGCTGTGTGTACAGTCATACAATGGTTATAGAGAGTCATATGTTAACCTGAAAGATGTATTGAAATAAGAATCACAAGGGTAACATATAGGGTAAACGTACCTATTAAGCTCACCAAAATCTACATTGAGACATTTTTAGTTCACAAGATATCGGTTTCAGCACAAAAAGTTATGTTAAAATAAAATATTGATCTCTCACACAATAATATTTAATTTTATTTTAAATGACAAAAGCATTTAATTTAAGATGTACATCATTAAATGCAAAAAGTCTGGCTGTGCTTAACGGGTGCATGTTTGTACCCTTTAAGCACACCCCTGTTCCTATACACATCATGTTTTATCAAAAATTCTTGTTTAATTTAAACAACCTTTTTAAAGAATAATTGAAAAAATGTTTTCATTGAAGGTACAGAGTCAATCACAAAAAAAAAACCAACAAAAAAACAACAACACTAAAATCAAGTAACAAGGCATTCAATTTGATCAGTTATTTATTCATAGTGAAGCGTCATTCAAACACACTGCAACATCTAGATTAGTCCATCTTCAGCTAAGTAACACATACTCAAAAATCAATTTTATAACACATTGTTTTCATTTGTCACGCATCTCCTAGCAACAATGCGCGCATTTCTGTGTGAGATTGATGTGATCAGAAGTCTTATTTTGTTTGATCCTCAGTTGTTTCGTGTATGATGCCCAGTTTTCCTTCGTGACTATTTACTAAGTTGGTAAGTGTGTGATGTCTGGTGTTTTAAAAATCTGTTCAGATTTTAGAAGTTGTGTAGTTTATTCCAGCCTTTAGTCGCTTTTTTCCTGGACAGATACAACAAGTTTCTGATGGCTCCTTCTTTGTACAGACGACATGCCTCTTCATCTTTGGGCATAAACTATAGTTATGTCTAGATTTTGTCATCTTAAAGCTGTGAAAATAAGTTATTAATCATTTTATAAAGATTAACTTAAAGTGATAAGCATCAGTTAACATTTAAAGTCTGTTTATGAAGTATTTATATAGACGTTCAGTGTGGAAGAGCTTAAACAGCACACTGAGCTTAAATGGAGCAGCAACAATTTTTTATTAATAAATACTACATGAAATTTAAAGGACGATTTTGCAAAATAAATAATTATATTATTTTGAAATAAACTGTGATATGAACAACTATTATTTATGAAATTATACTTTTTCTTATTGATGTCACCCTGAAGCTGTGATTTTCATAGTAGTGCACCCTTTAAGCTCACCTTAAAATAATATGAAATCTTTACAAATTACAGCAGTATAAAACCACAGGCCATCAATAAACTGTACATTTATAATATTATGGATTTAAAAGTACAAGCCAGTAATGCCTGTGAAGTAACATAGTGTAGCACACAATTTTATAAAGCTAGTCAGCTAACTGTGTTCTGTAGCATCTGCGCTATGTTGCTAAAACTATCTTTTGGCTCTAACTGTAATTATTTCCCACATCCAAGTTCCAGGTTATAATATGCAAAATTCTAAACATTAATCTCTTAATTTTGCAGTAAGTAGTAAAAGTTACCCAAAATAAAGGTTTAAACATCTAAAAAATGCACATTTAAGGGGCTCCTCTTTTGGTGAAAGTTTTCAGACAGCTTTCAAAATGGCCGCCAGACAGTGTGAACACATAGATGCCCATATCTCAGTGTGCAATGGTCTGATTGACTTGAAATTACAGGAGGTATGTAGTAACAAACACATCAATTGGTTAAGACATCAAGTAGGATAATACATTATTTTTTTCTTTTTATAATCTGAGCTCAAAAATGGTAGTGTGCTTAATGGGTACGTGAGCTTAATAGGTACGTTTACCCTAGAGAGTCATATGTTAAGGGGGGTTTTACAAAATATAATAGGAGGCTTGTTCGCCACAATTAAAAAAAACAACGTCTTAATGTATGAAATATAATTGTGGATGACAGCTAGAGGAAAAAAGATTAACTCACAGAATGGTATATAAACAGAGCACTGAGACCCAAGATTTTAGATGTACAGCTAGACATCTCGGCTTTGTTGTTTGCCAATAAAGTCTAATTTTGACACCTGGAACCCCGGCTTTGAGTGACTTCTTTCTCAAGAGAGAAAAAATAGCGTGAGCCACAATAACTTCACATGTCAGCATGTCCTCACTTTGTGCATGCTAATACCAGTAACTGTATAGCTTTGTTCACACAAGTATCAAAACAGTAATTTTACAACCTGTTACAGCTTCTCTTTTAACAGTATTTCTCAACAGATCCTAATCACACATGATCGCTAAACTGTAAAATGTCAATAACTGTACATAAAAGGCAGTATGTGTGAAAGTACCAACTGACCAAGCTACATAAAGCATAGGAAACAATACAATTGTATGCTTAAATAAAAAACAATAAATAAATAAAATTGTAAAAAAAAAAAAAAAAAAAAAACTAATACACTACCTTTTCCCCAGCAGCTTACTAAATAATACAATTCTACAGAATCACTAACATCAGTAGCTATTTTGCTAAGCGAGTATGCTGATTAATATTTCTTTGATTAATCTGATCATATTTAAAACACTATGCCACCATCAACATCTAGCCCAATAATAATCAACCAATGTGCAAAGAAGACTATACATATGCTATACATTTTATACAATATAAAGGTTAAAGTGCAGATACAATTAAAATACTAAAGAGAAACAATAAATATAAAACAAAATAACAAACAAAGTGTTAAAAGGTGGTTAAATGGTTAAGTGGTGGTATAGATATAGTATAGTGTATAGGTGGTATAGTGTGTAGGTATAGATATGGTTGGTTGGTGAAAAAACTTCATCTTCATTAAACAACACAAACAGTACAAGCACTCTGTCAAAGTACTTGACACAGCAGTCTTCTTTAAAACGTTTATTGTAGATTGCTCTCATACTTGTGTAGTACACTTTTTCCTGCCATATCTTGCTCTGTGACCCCCACTACTATCGATTACAATCAATTAATTGTTGCAGTCCTAATAAAAAATGAAAAAAAAAAAAAGATTCATAGTAGGCAATATAAATATCATCCTTTGATCTCTGCTTTTTGTAGATTACAGATTGTGTTGTCAGTCACACTTCGAACACTTGTCCCTCTGTCAGACTGCCTCGATAAAAACAACTGTCCTGGACATAGGTATATATATATATATATATATATTAGTGCTGTCAAGCGATTAATCACGATTAATCACATCCAAAATAAAAGCTTTTGTTTACATAATATATGTGTGTGTATTGTGTATATTTATTATGTATAAATGTATGTAGGCCTATATATTTAAGAAAAATATATTATGTTTATATATTAAATAAATTTATATGTCACAAAGTTCACAAAAGTACAAACATACACCTTACATTTTCCTGGGTGGCTAAAAAATATTTAATGCTATAGAATTACAGTTGGCAAAATAAGCAACAATACTGGCAGTAACTGCACTACAAAATGATTCATAGTATAAAAATATGATTCCATGTTCTCTGCTTTTGCCAATTAGTGAGGAAATTGTAGATTAAAAAATCTCAAAAATTGTGTTAAGACTGGCCAGCAAACAATTCAACACGCTTGCCCCTCTGCCAAATTGCCTTGGCAACAATAGCTGTCCTGGCAACAGGTATGTACACCTATGCACACAATTTTCAAGGCCATTCCTACTTCAAAACGTTGAAAATGTTTCCTCAGTTCTGCAGCTGTCCTCTTTAAGCTGGCCCAGTTCATACATACCCATAAAAACGTCAAGTGCTCTTTCCAAAATGGCCACATAATACAGAGTAGGATAAACAACACCTGGATAGAGACACTGCAATAACGTGAGGCTTATTCCCTCGCCTCTGAACCAGACACAAGTCACAGACAAATGTCCTCAAACTATAGCAACACACACACACACACACAACACAAACTGATCCTGTTTAAAGCCAGGGTCTCAGGGGAAATAATACTTCTTTAAAATATTTACATAAAGATACACAATCGAGAGCTTTACGACGACGAGTCTACATACTGTAGCTCTTGAAGTTCCATTTTAGCAGCTGGAATCTTACATGATTTAAAAATCTATGCATTATTATTTCTGGACCGAATTAAACATTGTTAACACACTGTGTGTGTGTGTGTGTGTGTGTGTGTGTGTGTGTGTGTGTGTGTGTGTGCGCGCGCATTCGATGACAGTTGTTGTCTTCCCAGAAACATGATACATTATATATTTGTCCCACTGGATCCTCCTCTGTTTTGTGCAGCACACCACTAATCGTCTTAAAAACTAGTCCTTGCCAGTAAGAATAAAGACTTGTTAACAGTGTGGAGTGGTAATGTGTTAAACAGCCTTTGTTGTTACAGCCTTTACTCAATTCCGCATTTGTGTCGCCGTTTCTGTTAGCCTATGTGTTGGTTAATACTTCTCCTGTTGGAACAGTGAACACGTTTGGAGCTGCCCTTTTCTCCAAAATGGAGGACATTCTATCTCTGAGTGCTCTGCTGTGCTCCAAAGCAGCTCCCTCCCTTGCGTTCGTCAGGCCCGTTTTATACAGCCCGGTTGTAAACAAATAAGAAGTAAACTTGGCCAAACTCTGAGAGAGAACTCTTTGACTACCTCTGTTTTATTTTTTCATCTCTCTTTTACAAACCATTTCCAGATATTTTCCTTTAGAAATGGCAGTGATCTCACTAAGACTTGTAGAAAACCATATGAGTGCCGGGGTTAGCTGAGGACACGAAAGCACCTTGGCAAACTTACAACTTCCCTATTAGAATCCAAGATACATTTTTCACATCAGTGAAATGCCTGTGTACTCGTTTATGCATTTAAAGAGACACTCTGAAAAGATCCTTGCGCTGTGTGTGCCTTTACCGTAACGAAAATATAGGAGAAAAACACAAGAAGGCTTTTATTTGCATGTACGCAAACAAACTGCACGTTTGATAGGGACAGACCTTGAGAAAGCGTGCGGCCAAACAAAAGTGTTTACGTTGTGACAAAGTCGTACAGAAAATATATTCTTGCTTCTTCACAAGCCTCGCTTCACATCAAACTTTAGGAACGAAAAGGGAGAAAAAGATTCACCAAGTTAATGCTGCAACACATGACTGACATTTATGTATGCAAAAGGGCGGGAAAGAGTTGTTGGCACACTCAGTGTGGAAAATCCCCATTGTACCAAAGCAACTCTTCGTTCTGAGGTAAATGTTACTAGTCTGCCAGGTGAGGTCTAAACCTTGCTGCCTAAAACTGGTTTTCCTGATGTGGGTGTGTGAATAAGATAGCGCGAGTAGGTGACGCTGCCTCATTCAGGTCATCTGAGGTGAACAACGTACAGTTCACAGTACAACCTATGATGCGTTACAACTGGGAAAACATGCATCATTGGGAATAAATTGGGAGAGCAAGGTGGAGAACACGAGGACGTCTCCGTCACTAGTGAGCATGGTGCAGCTGCCGTTCAAGGGAACACAATTACACTTTTAGAGAGGCTCATGTACAAAAGACAAAAGGGTCTCAACTTTGACCTGGATTTAGCATACAGTCGAGGCCTATATTAAGAATTCCCGTTTAAACCCGCAAGCTGCTGCGTGCAGCATTGCTGCTGACAACTAAAGTCTCGTTCATGGAGGGAAACACTGTCTGTATCAGAAATGTAAATGTATGTAAAACACACACATACAGAAATTTGACATGAATCAAAGATCTAGTGAGTCCAACCAGCCCTATATCCACATTCTTAAAAATAGCGTAAAAATAGGAAATCGCTCATCAAGACTAACCTTGTATTCAGTTAAAAAGAATAGAATTTATTCTTCTAAGATAAAGCCTAAGGGTAAGGGAATGTTCAGCTCAATTAGGAAAAGTGGATAGCTCACTAATTCTGATAGATCTCTCAGATTAAACTGTCAAGTAATTACATTGCAAGCATTCACTAAAAGCAAAAAAAAAAAAAAAAACCTATTACAACCTAATTCTAAACGTTAAGGGCTATCATATGCATAAGTTTCATAGCATCAACAGAAACTGTTCTGAGATCAGTGTGAAATGCAAACAGCTACTGTATTAAAAATTTTTGTAGCTTGGATGAGTGTACCTTCAATGTTTAAATGGAGAATAATATCTCTTTGCTTTTTCTGTCTTCATGGGATATTACTTATCTTTAACAAACTCGAGCCATTTTTACATTATATACATATAAGCAAACTAAAATATTAATCAATTTTATGTATGTATTTTTGTAAAATGGCTGAATTGAAGAGTCACATATTTTTATTGTTGTAGATCCTTGAAAGAAAGCAGAGAAAATCAAAGTGTGAAAAAACTGCCTGCATCTGTGTCTGACCATTGTTACCATGGTTTCCCCTCAGGCTATGTCATGAGTTTTGATGTAAAATTGTTCTTCTACGTAAGAGAAACATCATCATGTACTAAAAGTCTTACAGTAAGTTACAATATTTGAATGGATCTACTTAAGCTGTGATTCTCAACTCAATATGGAATCTTGTTAGCTCTTTCATGTTCTGAATTTCAGTTCTAGAGTTTTAGGTTTAATGTCTAATGTTTTTTGTTGTTGTTGTTGTTTTGTTTTTAGTTACATATTAATGCCCTTTTGCCATATATACATGATACCAATAAATGGTGTAATCTATTTTGAAAAATCAAGAGAAACCAATATAAACATCCCTAAAGTAAAATGACTCCTCCTACTGGTTAGGCCCAGAACATCAGAATAAATGAAGAATTATTGTCATGCATATTCGCATAATTAAAAACCCTAGAATCTACATTATATAAAAATAATAGGTTACACAATATCAGCTCAGGAGGGAGTGCTGTTGACCGTTCTATAGTCAGGGATTTCCTGAAGGCCTCCTGATGCAGGATATCAAGCAATAAAAAGCTAAATAATCGAACTGATGATCATTATGATATGAAATATATCATAGCACATGACAGGCTGAAATGTAAGTGTTGCAACTACATTATAAAGAAAGCAAAGCCAAAAGGTCGCCTATAATACATAAAATATTAATACCCTCCCCTACTGTCAATACTACATTGCATAAGAATGGGTATTTGCACATTTGTCTGAGCTGAGGTACCATAATGTAATATTTTCAGTTCCTGTTACCCTTGCTCCTTGCACTGCATGTTGGTCAATACTCATATCTACGTTATATATATATATATATAAAAATGGCATTAGTTTTCTATCTAGGTAATGCAGTTAATATGGACATGTGCATTTGGCTCTGTTTTATTTTTTTGTTGAACCACAGTTGGAATTTCAGCTATAATTACGGTTTACCCTTGGACTTTGATGAAATACAACATGTATTGTATTGAAATAAACAGCATTGTCTGATCATAAGAGGAATTAACTGACTCTGACCTTGACATTTAATTACATTAGTGAAGGTCACCATCCAAACTAGTGAGATGGTTAAAATATCCCTGTAATCTGACTTAGTTACCGCTAGTCTAACGGTACAGCAAACAGCATAACAGTAAACAATGTTATCAAGTACCGATTTAAGAATAATTAGAACGGCCCTTCCACTGTGACAAATCATCTTAAAAAATTATTATAATTCTGTAGACCTATAATTGTTTAATTGTAATTTAGCATCGTTAAAGCGTCATTGTGTCAAATAATCAATTGCAAACCAACTGACAAACTCTTTAAAAGTGTCTCGCAGTGGCATGTGAGCATTACGTTTGAAGCACTAAGAGGGTTTGATGTTTCCAAAATAAACAGCACACAATGCCTCCTTTTGATCTACGAATACCAATATTCCTAAGATCATGATTTATTTGTTGTTTTTTGGTCACATTTATCATTTCCATCTCACCAAAAATAGACAAAAGAATATGTTTAACATTTCTTTAAAACTTTGGTAAACATTAAGAATAGGAATATAAATTCATATTAACCCTAAGACACACTAACCCTAAGTCTATATGTATTAATATTGCATCTATCACAAGCAAAATAAATAAGTAAATAAATTTAACATAGCACAGAAATTTAACCACTTTGATGTATTATTAAACACCCACAAACAATATTCAAAAGTGATGGAGCATGAATGTAAAAAAAGTGTATGAAAACATTGTGATCACTACCTCTTATACTGCACAGTAATGGTTAAACTCAATGAGCTGATCATTATATACACAACAATCAATATAAACCTCAGATCAATCATCACACCAATAAACACATTACTCTTTAGTGTAAATAAATAAGTAAAAAAATAAAAGAAAGAAAAGAAATATAAGATGAATAAAAATACAGACTTATATAAATATTAATATTGGGAAAAGCTTCTACAGAAACAATAGCCTACATTGTGTTTTAAAACTATGTTTATATGATATCACTTACTAACAATACCTTATTGCAGTAGGCTACCTCAAAACTTCAAGAAACATAAAGCCACTCAAGAATGAACAACTCTCACAGGTTCGTCTATGTAAGGTCTTAACAGTTTAACGTCTTTACAGACAAAGATGTCAAATATTTCCAAGCCTCACATAACTGACATAGCTAAAGCTAGCTTCATTACTGAAAAGTAATAATAAAAATCTCGTTTAGTAAACTATAGTGCATTAACGCGTGAAAACCAATTGCAGGAGGCACGGACATAGGGATATAGTGCGACTATTGTGACTTCCACAATATGTAGGCTATTTGTATTTGCAATACATTCAAGTATAACTAAAAGTTTTTTTTTGTTGTTATTTTGTTTGTTTAGCATTTAGTTTGTTTTGGTATAAACAGTCGTAAACTAACGTAAAACATACTTCTCAAGGCCTTTTTCACACATACAGCAACTTTAAAGTCAGTATAGCTGACAGATAAACACCTTTCACGCAGCCAAGGCCCTCCTCCCTGTTCTAACTACTGTCCAAATCAGCCATAAAACTACACACGTTTTTAATTGATACACATACAGTAACGTTACACAACTAAAAACAGATTCCAACTGAATTAAACAGGTGCATAAGAAGAAGGAACAACGTGTAGAACTGTATGCGGAGCAGTCTTGTACTACGTGTGGGAAAAGAGCTTGATTCATAAACTAATATATAACTTATATTTTCCTTAAATGTTCTGAATAAAATGAAAACCTAATTTGCTATAAATATAGAAAGAGTTAATTTACTCGACGTTGCCCTCCCTGCAGACTCACGAAGAATTTTACAAAACAGTTCTATGAAAGGAGGCCGGTATCAGCTTAGAAAAGTGCAGTGAAATAAATAAATAAATAAATAAATAAATAAAAACACAGAAAATATTGTTTCTGGCATAGCCTATATATTTGTAATAATATTTTAAGTTAAAAAATGACTTGAGAATGCTATAATATTTTATGATGATTTATAGTAGGCTAGACTGCCTTACGTTAGCTACCTAATGCATGCCTAGCCTATACATCACTCTTATAGCGGCGTAAAAACCGTCTGAAACACAAAGAAATACAAGGGGGTAGATTAAAGTTGTCATCGTAAAACTGACGACATTTGACATAGATTGAAGTAATGAATTAAATGGACTGAGAAAAAAGTGGTTATTCAGACATCCACAGGTTTAGGAGACTTACAACTGGCTAACAGCAAAGCTAGCAACAAATACATTAACGCAGAGCAGCACACAGGGTTAACAGAACAGAGGTCATGATTTATAACTAGGCTACAAAATTCTAAAATTACCTTATTAAATAAGAACAATTCGCTTGTATTCCATATACGCCAGCACTTCACTTGAAAAAAAAATCCTTAACGTTTAATGAAGTAATATTTGAGCGTTAAAATATAATTTGTGTGCGCGTGTGTGCGTTTTTTTTTTTTTTTTATCAATAAGTAAAGGGGTACAGTCAAACTTCCAAGGCCGCATTGCCAACCGTCTGAGAGACTGGCGCTCAGCAAATCCAAAAAAATAAATAAAAAAGGTGCTAACAAACATACACATTGCTAAATAAGATTATTGCATTTTGTTTATATCGTAAAATAACAAGTTTTTCCTTCTTTCAGCTCATTCGTTCAGATAAAACATTCCAAAAATCAAAGTAGCCAACATCGAATAGAATCTCCCCACAAAAATAACAACCTTTTCATGTCATTTGCTATAAATAAACAGATTATATAAGACAGACATTTTATAATACAGCGTCGGGAAACAGAGGGCATATGATAAATTAATAATAATAATAATAAAAAAAAAATGTGTCTGGGTTGTTTTTTCCACTACGGGCCAATGCCATGGGTCTCACACCCGCCGTCTCGTACTACATAGAGATAACAATACAATCAGCGCTGAGATCGGACCGCTGCTTGAAGGCCCCGTTACCTCCAAAAACTGAAGACGAGCTCCTCTATGTTTTGCCATATTAAGTTTTTTGTGTTAAAATGGCCGAGTGATTTATTGTTTGCTTAGCCTACAAACGCGTGCGTTATCAGGCGACAAGCTGGCACTTCACAACACTGAGTCAAAAAGAGGTCATTCAGTAAGTACAGGCATTAGAATTCGGAACAAATGACCATTTATCTTTTGTAACTAAAACTACATTTCGGCTTCTTTACGTACTTGGAGCGAGGGCTAAAATTCCGGTCACTTGGTTAGGCTGCGTATCCTAATTTAATGATGACAAATAACGGACATGTTAAAGCGCCCCATACACTCCCTACAAAACTCCATAGTTTCTATAGAATTTGCCCGAGCTGCTAAGAACGTTTACGCCAAACAACAACATACGTAACAATTATATTTGTCTCAGATATCCCGAGACCGGAGGCTAGCGCGCAAATCTACCGGGGTCAATAAAATATTAGCAATAGCCCGGAAAATACTAGGATTCCAGATAAGCGGCTGAAATGTTTAAACCATCATTTCTATCTCGTCCATTGCTCTAGTTGAACAGAACATTTTGTATCGTAGCCCTTTACGGGCTTTAATCGGTGATACTTGACACTTAACACACGGTTAGAGAGGTGTTATTCTATCAAATATTTTGGTCGTACGTAGGAGACCAACAAGCTAGATTGTTCACCGTGCCTTTTACTTTCTACGCATTTCTATTTTCTCATTTATTTATTTTTTAACGTCCCTAGCTGACCTCAAGGAAACGTAAGGAGAGTTGCTGACGGTATTGCTGGCCAATCAGAGCGTGAAAAGTGACACCGAACTTTTTTCTTCACCAATACGTTCACAGAGCCGTTGTGACTGACACAAAATAATGCAATAGTGGCTCACGAGTCCCCAGCTACACTGAGCACCCCCTCCCCCGACTCCCCCCAGTCTAGACAATGACAGGTGTGTGTGTGTGTGTGTGCGCGCGCGCACGCGCGCGGTCGTCTGTAGTCTAGACGAGGAATAATCAACCTTCGAGCCTAAAGTGATTTTTTTTCAGGCGCTGCTTTTGTTAAAGTGTGTGTGTGTGAGAATATATATATATATATATATATATATATATGAAGAATACAATCCTTTCTGAATGACTGATCGTGTTATGATATCAGTGAACAATAACATATCTTTAATATTGTGTCCGGATATTGGCAGCGATGTAATTAGAATTTAGTACGTCCCACTCAGATTTTGTGATGTCAAAAGTCCAAAGAGACACATTTACAAACAGACCATTTCTTGCGTATATATTCTATATATTATTTTGTTAAAGGCTGTTCGACCTTGGCTCACGTAAATATTTCGTCACAGGTAACAATCCCTCGCCTCCATAATATCATTCCTCTTAGTATGAGGTTTCCGGTTTGGTTGCACGTTTTTCTTGATATTGAGTTCCCCCTTTCGGTTATAAACATGAACAGCAACGTTTTACCGAGAGGTTCACCGGGGGACACGCACACCGTCTGCCCTACATAAAATGCACCCATTGTAGGCCGAGGTGTCAGCTGAGGACGACTTGCAACCTAGAAACGGCGGTTTGGCCCCTCCTTCCCTTTGTCAGTCCTATTGTAAACGTTAGCCCGAGGTCTTCTGAGGTCTTCTTTTTTTCCAAAAATAGATAGTAAAATTGGCATTAACTGCAGAAGCGGTGTTTCAACCATGTGAACGGAGTTTTCTCCATTTTCAACAACCCTTGTTGAGACCCCTCGCGATTCTTTATCAAAGGCGCTGTCCCGGGGAACTGTGCCCAATGACATCATCCCCGCCTTTTGTATACAGTTGCTAGGGGTTACAGGGTGATATTTCAAACAGTCCTGCTCTAGATGTGTTCGAAATACGCCGTCCAATTTCTGTATTAACACAAAAAGGACTAAAGACAAAGTTTGGTGTTTTGGTATTTTGAACAGAGGTAACTTGAAATCCTTTCTTTAAGAGCGAACGCTAACTATTTGAGTAATAATGCTGCGAGAAAGTACAGTTCGCAACTTACTCTTTGTATATATCGTTTTTAGTATACTACAACAGCATAAACTTTGAAACTTTGTGAAATGGCAGATTCTGGTCTATCAGAAAAAGCGCTTATCACCGAGAGTGCGGAGACCATTCGTACAGTGTTCACGGACCCTTATGAACGCTCTGTTAACTATATGGAGACTCACAGTATTCTTCAGATTTTTCAGGTGAGAAAGAACAAAGCAGCAGCTAACGTTACTGATATATTTTCTTACGAAGAAAATGGGAGACAGTGATGAATTGCTTAGCACAAAATGGCGAAGGACAATTCCAAAAAGAAAAAAAGCCTTAGCATGTTAATATTGCATTATTCCGGTTTATTTAATAAAACTACATATCGTTTTATGAGTATTACGAAAAGAGCTCTGACTAACTACCAATGTCATTTTTGCAGCAGAAGAAACATTTCGGTGCTTGAGACACACAGGACAAAAATGATTCTTCGTTGTATTTTTCACTCATATTCTCATTTGTGCTATTTCAGGACATCACAGAGAAACTGGTTTTTGATAGACCAGATGATCCACTTCAGTTCATGTTAGAACAGGTATTTTTATTCTGATTTTTTTTTACTTTCCAACACATTGTCATTATATAGATTATTTAGATATCCAAAGTCTTGACTCACTTGAGAAATTGTGGGTTTTTCATGAATAATTCTTGCTGAAATTATATTGAAGAAGCATACAACCTGAACTTAACTGTCTGATTTTAGAAAAAGAGCTTGTGAAATATATTGCATACTTAACCTGGCCCTATGAACAGGTTACATTTTTTAAATAAATTATTTTTAATAATAAGTGACATTTTTTTTTAATTGTTGTAAACCATCCTAATCACAGTTGAATTTACAAAAACTTGTGCAGGTGCGAATGAACGTCAAAATTCGTGATGAGTCAAGCAACACATTTGTGAAATTCTAAAGCAAAGTAACAAGGGCTTTGCAAAGAATTGAATCTTTATTGAAGTTTATTCTTTTATTTATATATTTCTTTTATAAGGTGTATTGGATGCTGCAGGTCATTCCGTGACTGCATTGTTGTTTCCAAGCAACTGTCTTCAGATTTTTTTTTTTTTCTCCAAATGTACCATGTTTTGCCACAATTTTTTAGATGGTATTAGCATTCAGCATTCATTTTCAGTCAAACAGCGCTGAAATCTTAATAATGTAGTTTGTGTATGTGTTTGACCTAAATATCTCATTGAACACACTCAAGTGGTAAGTTAGAGCATTTAAATGTGGAAAAAAAAACATTTAACATATTTTACAGAGGAATTACTGACAGACTTTCTCTGGATTTCGCAGACACAGAATGGATGGACTTACAGTTCTCATATTGTTTCTGTTTTATGGATTAACTATGTTTTATAAGGTAAAGCAACTTCTGTATAAGACAAAAGACACGAATGTGTAAGGCATAATGCAAGTATTCTCCAAAATAAATCAAACAATAAAATGCTAGCTAGACAGAAGTAGCTGGCTTTTGCTCTGTACTTGAAATTCAATGGCGGATTTTGGCTGTGTAAGTAAAGGAAGTCTTTGTTTATAGTAGGCTCTTCTTACAGTGTATTTCTATAGTTATCTACTGTGCATTTACTCTAGAGCAACATCTGGTGTTTCAAGACCAATGTATCACATGCAGTCATTTCATTTGTAAATAAAAATAAGTTCAGATATGTTCACAGTTACATTGTCTATTTGCATTTATTGTTTATATAAATATTTTTTTTAACTACCATTTGTATGTTATGAGTAAAGGAGAGTAGATTAAGGTATGTCAATGGGAAAGCTAAGACTATCACATGATCGTACATTTAGAAAGTCAGACACTTATTCAGTTTGACTTACAACATATTCAGGCTATATATGTGACCCTGGATCACAAAACCAGTCATAAGGGTCAAATTTTCGAAATTTAGATTTATACATTACCTGAAAGCTGAATAAATAAGCTTTCCATTGATGTATGGTTTGTTATAGGACAATATTTGGTCGAGATACAACTATTTGAAAATCTGGAATCTGAGGGTGCAAAAAAATCAAAATACTGAGAAAATCGCCTTTAAATTTGTTTAAATGAAGTTCTTAGCAATGCATATTACTAATCAAAAATTAAGT
>JAFVLL020009236.1:0-76816 GCA_021397915.2 Tor tambroides
GAGCTTTCAGGGAGCACATGACAGGACAAAAAAAAAAAAAAAGACACTCCGGTCAAATCATCATTAACGCGAGGAAGCGCTCTTCACACCGGAGCAGAATATAACGGGACACCGATCAAATGAATCAATCATGCCTCTATTGATCGGTTTCGGGGTGGTTTTCCAGTTCCGTTTCTTTCAGACAGCTGCAAAAAGTTAGCGTTTATAAATGCATAAACAGCTCCATCAGAAATCAAGCCGTTAGGGATCCGCATCTGTTTTCAGTGTCGCGGTCCGTCAAAGTGTTGCTCCGGTTAAACGGTTAACTTTTGATGAGATCAAACCGACTGAGGATGGCGATCACGAGTCCGTCTGAAGCGATCACAGTAAACATTAGCAGCAAACAAACAAACATATCCAAAAACTTGCGCTAAATCCAACAGATGAGTTCATATTCTCATGAAACACTTCTAACGAAACACGTTACCAGAACACGTCTGAAAACAAAATAATTTAAACACAAACACGCTGCTTCTGAAAGTCTGAAAAGCTGAATTTCCTTTGAGGTTGTGGATGAGTGAACAACTAAAAGAAGCTGTGCGCATGCGCGAAACACACACACACACACACACACACACACACACACACACACTCACACACAGCTCAGGCAGTAGTGTTTTTGAGGATTCAGCATATGCGTAATTTAGACATATTTAAACTGTCAGATAACTAAACAAATACATTCAAAAAGTTTAGGTTTAGGTGGATGTTTTAAAACAGTTTTGAACGGTTTACAACACTATTTATAACCGTTTAACACTAATAGGTTATATGACAATAACCATATCAATCCTTTGTAAGCCATCCCGGTGTCACAGCGCCTCCGACCGGAGAGAAACAGCGTCACATGACTCAAAAGTGAAAGTAAAAGTTGATATTTTGCTCGAGCTGATTTCTAACGAAGGATATTTCACCTCCAGTGTCTTGTGTGTTTCTCAGTACCGTCACAAAGTTGACAAGCCTGAAAATAAAGTCTTGTTATACTTAATACACTGCAAATCATCTTATGTTCTGAATGTTACATAACACTAGTCATCTCTTTTTTTTTCTTTAACACTGGCCACAGATTTAAAGTCAGCATAAAGAGAGAAAAACAATGACTTGGCTAACTGCAAGTTGTTCAGATGAGCTCTTAAGAAAGTCTTTACAAAACCCACATGGTTTTCCCTTTGTGTCAAGCTGTGAGTTGAAATTGTGCTTATATTATATATAGGCTATTATTAAGACTACTGTATGCTGAGATCAGACCACCTTAATAACACTAAACAGAAGCTAGTACACATAAACATGTGAAACTGAATAATTAAACCACTGATAGGGTTTTCTGAGTGGTTGCTATGTATCGTTCTCTGGATTAAGTTAATAGAGTCACACACTAATTTAATTCACAGAAGCCTGTGGTTTGCTGGACGAAAAGAAAAGACTTGCAGTGCAGTGTATGAACATGTGAACTGTAGGTGGAGGCAGAACCGTTGAACCTGTCAATCTACTGCAAATCAACACCATTGTAGTTGTGTTTTCAGACTCTGAAACTGCTTTACACACCCATTTGCTGAGAAAGAGCACCTAAACAGATGCATTCAAACACTTATGAAGGTATTTAATAACTATCAGAGACAGAATAACACACACACACACACACACACACACATAAACATGTAGGAAGAACAAAGATATTATAAAGAGAACATCAGTGTTTCAGTTAGTGTCAGATGTAAAAGAGGAGGAGATTTCACACGCATGTCAGACATTGGCAGCTGTGTTTTTGATCATAGAAACTAAACATCAAATGAAGTAAAAGCAGATGGGAAACAGACATGATTGTGATCAAAACTGTACTGTAAATCAATGTTAGTTCAATCAGTGTCAGCTACTGTTGTCAAAAGTTAATTGTTAATCCAGTATAATTGATACTTATATGATGCTGAGAAAACAACAATATATCAGTGTTGCCTTGCTATCTAAATTGAGTTCCTAACAGATTGAGCATAACCTGGACTCATTCACCCTGAACGCATGGAGTTAGAGATTATAGTTAGAGATTGTACAAATGAGACTGGATGTTAATTTTCAAAGTGTTATGCCTCCACCATTTCTCTCCATTCCTTCATCTGGGATGTACATCATTGCTTATATAAATTTTAATCAGGGCAAATCACTGCACTCTCCCAGCCGGTTTAGGAGTCGAGACCTGTATTTCTTCAAACGCTACAAAGGTTGGTCTGCACTTTAAAATCTTTCATTTGAATTAAAGCAGGGGACGAAAGACAAATGTTTAGGCTATCTGCCTTCATCAGTGTGACAATTCTTTGTTTCTCAGTGATTATATAACAAACGACAATCATCAGTTGATCATTATTGATTAATCCACAATCTTAACTTGACTCCAACTTAAGCCCATCGGCAAAAATTGCCGTACATAAAGGTTCCAAATGAATGAATGAATGCATGAAAAATGACAGAAAACATGAATGATCAAAATCCTAATTTAAACCCAAAGGGGATATGGTCTTTAAATAAAACATCCAGAATGTCTTTATTTTTATTTATTTATTTTTTTGTTGTCAATATCTCCCACACAGGAAAACGTTCACTTTCTTAATGCCTATACTGTTAAGTTGTTCAATATCACTATTCCAGTCCATAAACAGTCTAGTGATCAAGGAAGTAACATTATGTCTATGAATAGCTGATTTATGTTCACTTACTCTGATTGTCAATGACTGTTTTGTCATTAAGTGAGAATGTAATTAAATGAAAATGATTGTTTTTGTTTTGCTTAGAATCTCAGCTTTTAAGCAATGTGATCAACTCTTAACAAGTGCTGAGCAGTCCCTCTAAACCGAAGTGTACCGCGAGCGGGACAACCCCCTCGCGTAAACATTAGGCCTAATAATCATTTATTCGCACACTTGGTGCATAAATCTGATTCTGATTTTGATTCTGATATTTTTCAAACCATTGCCTTGATCAACAAAAAATGGATATCATTTGAAGGCTTAGAGTCTAAGCTTTACAATGCATGTACTTTGATTAACTCCAAAGTAGTGCTGAGTTATTTGCTGATAAATGACAAAACAAACAAATATAATCATGTGGATAATCATGTGTCATAATCATGATAATCATGTGTCATATGTCATTTGAAAGGTCTCATCGAGTAGAATAAAACAAGCATTGTTTGGGGCTTCGAATAACCTGAAGCGAACAATATATATTGATGTCACCATTAATAATATATAGGCTATTGATGTCACCAATTTGCTTGTAACTTTATAAAACATGATCAGATTGCACCATTATTTAGAGCAGATTCTCCTGATTAAAATGAGCCCAAAATCATAAAAATCTATAATCCGTCATTTAGGCTATATCTAAAGATTTTCCTTAATGAATTCATAACACACATAAAACTGCACAGGCAGCATGTAACTTAGCAAAAAAAATAAAAAAAATAAAATAAAGGTAGCTGTCATGTAACGATTTCGCTCGTAACTTCACGAAAACAATCAAAAGGAGCCCAAACTTCTCATAATTCCTTCATTAGATCTAAAGATATTCCTTAGGATATTATCACACACATGAAACCATTAAATTAAGAAAAATATAGGTTACGTTTTCATTCATAACTTCATGCAACATGCATAGATCATGGAAAATGATAAGTAATTTTCAGAAAACTCTCTTGATTAAAATGAGCCCAATCATGCTGTATTTCCACGATGAAAACACGTGACATTTGACTCATAGCTTTCCATGTTGTGGGACTCAGAGGTAGCGATAATGATATTGATAATGAAATGATAATGTTCTTTGATAATGTAATGTAAATCTCCTTTGCTGTGTACAATAAAAGTGTTATAATTAGTAACCTACAACATTTATTAAATTCACATTTAATACAAAGTCAGTCATATAAAAACATTTTAAGGCATGACACCCATATGTGGTACTTAAGTAAAAAAGACGGAATTTGTGAGTTAATGTGTCATCTATAGAAATGTCCACTTTTGGTATAGCAATGTCTTAAAATGTATTTCTTTTTCTAACATTTAAAAGTAGACCATATATATATATTAATCTTTTTTGTGCATTTATTTACCCATAAGGAAAGTCAGATGACACCGGTGACAGTAACACCATTGACAATTTTCATGAAAAATGGATTTCACAAAATGGCTTTTGCAAGGGATCAAACCACATGTTGTCAATCATGGTATACTCACTAAATTAAGTAGTTTAATCCATTTGTATTCTAGTGTTTGTTTGTTTTTTTACAATTCCCTAACAATAAAGCAGGTCATACCAGTGAGTTCAACTAAAAGCTTCATATGAAATGTCATTTACATCATATATTTGATAGTTATGAATACAATATTGTATTTTAAATGGTAGAAAACCCTGTTTTGGACCTCAAAATAAAGCAGCTTCAGTGAGGCAAAAATGCCCTCAGGGCTTAAAGGGTTAAAGTGGTGAATAATGTAAAAAGAATAACAAAATCACAGTTTGAAATGAACATGTTCTACATCTATTTTTAATATTTTACAGACTACTGCTAATTCAGTATCTCAGATGTAGATGATAATTTCCAGCTGTTCTGCTGTATGACAGTGTTTTATACTGTTCTTAAGGTGGAACAGTAAGGAGGATGATGATGATGAAGTGATGTTAAATATGAAGCTGAAGATGATGATGATACCAGCAAACACCATCTTAAGCAGTGATGTGTTTCTCTCAGGTCGGCTTTGTTACTCTGTATAGTCCTTCCTTCTTCCACATTTTTGTCTCATTACACTCTCAAGTGCTGGTCTTCATTTTCCTCCTGTTGTCTTCTCTCCTCCTCCTCTCTCTGCCTCCTCTGTCTGCGAGCAGGTGCAGCATTATCAGCTCTATCCGCAGCAGCAGCAGCAGCTCCACCAAAGTAGGCTCCAGCAACAGCTGCAACACCAGCAGCTCCAGCAACAACAGCACTAATAGGTGCCGCAATAATAGCTCCAGCAGCAACCGCAGCAGCACCTCCACCAAAAACAACTCCAGCAGCAATAGTGGCACCAATTTTATTAAAAATTCCTTGTGATTTTGTCCTCATTCTTTGCTCTTGCCTGAATCTCCAAGCATCTCGAAACATCTGATTGCTGTAATGTCCTCCTCCATTCTGATCTGTCATTGCGTTAGACTTCTGCTCTAGATCATTGACCTGTTTTCTGTTTTTCTGATCTTTATTGTTGAAGACCTGATATCTCCCTCCACACTGATCTACTAGATCTTTTAATCTACTGTTCTCTCTGATAGCTTGCTCCATGGATTTTCCTTTCAGCAGATCTCCATGAGTGAAGAGAAGGATGGAGTATTTTAACACCTCCTGACCAAACATCATCTCAATCATCTGAGGAATCTGCTGCTCCTGTTCATTGATCCTCATATTCAAATTAAACACAATGAGAAAAGCATGAGGTCCAGGACTGGATAAATAAACACTCTTCATGATCTCTTTCATTAACTCCTCAGGGCTCATCTCTGTATCAAATAATCCAGGAGTATCAACTACAGACATTTTTCTTCCTGAAACAGTGATGTGTTTCTCTGAACATTCACTTGTTACTGATTTTGAGCTAAGTGTAGATTTAAACACCTCCTGTCCCAGTATTGTGTTTCCAGCTGAACTTTTCCCAGAACCACTTTTTCCCAGCAGAACAATCCTCTTGTATGAGAGAGTGTCAGCAGAAGTGTCTTGGACACTGATGGCAATACTTTGCCAAGGGTTTTTGGACACTGCATAAAAAAATGAAAACAGATTACAAAACATTTACATATTTCACCCTGGCATGTTCTTTACACACTGAGATAAATTACTGTAGTAATATGTTACAGTTCATAAACAGTAAATATTATTTCTGTGCAGTTCTGTATGCACATAAGGAGACAATATCTGCAATGCTTAAATCACACACTGCTTTGTTTTGTTGCGAAATTTTTCCTTAATTCCTAATGCAGTGCTTGAAGTGAGCCGATACGCATCAGTACGCAGTTTTATCTCTAATGTACCACCACTTTTTCTTGTGCAGCTTGAGTCAAAGAGCAAAACTGTGTTTTTTGGTGATTCAGTCACAAGCTGTCAGCCAAGATGCCTTTACCATTTCCACCTGGTAGACAGGTTTTGAATGTGTCTCCTCTGAACACCTGTGTTCAGATTTTGTCGCACTCTACATCAGTTTTGCGGGAGCGCTAAGTGTGGGGAATGAATGCTATTGAATGAACCAACTAAATTAACACAGTTTACAAGTGAGCGACTGAAGATGAGAAGCGAGGACAGTTGTGAATTTTGCTGCTAATGTGATTTTAAAAAACATTTTATCTTATGAAGATACTCTTTTGTGTGCTACAGTGTGATGAAGCTATTTCAGATTATATTATGCCTATTGTATTATTAAAAATAATACATGTGATAGTGCATATGATTATAACTAGGGGGGTATGAAGTACTCTTGTGTCGCATAAGAGATTACGGGCACCTGTTTTCCCCCCACTTCAAGCACTGGCCTAATGTTAACCTTTCCTTCAAATTCAATTAAACTAGACTTACGATTCTTTAAGTTGTTCTGGAAAACTTTATTTATCAAAGATTTCACTTGGTCACTCTGCCCTTTTTTCTTGTTGTTCAACAAGTGGAATCTGCCCTCATATTTCTGAGTAAGTTCCTTCAAGAATTCAGTCTCATTAATGACTTCATTTAGCTTCTTGTTTTCATATTCCAGTTTGTCTCCTCTGGTGAAGAGAATCCAGATTTTATTCAAGCGTTGCTCTCCCAGCAGCTCCTCAATCTTCTCCACGGTTTCTTGATCTTCTTGTGTGAATCTGTCTGACCGAAGAACCAGGAGAAACTCACATAAGCCTGATTCACATTTCTGGAAAACCTCCTGATATTTACAAAGCTCTTCCTCACTCTCTGCACCAGAAAATCCTGGTGTGTCATAAACAATGATCAGTAATCCACAAACATCACCAACTTCAGTAGCAACATCTTGAGAGTCAGATTTGTAGCTTTTCATTAGATTAAAAGCCTCTCTCCCCAGTATTGTGTTTCCTGTTGAACTTTTCCCAGCTCCTGTTCTTCCCAACAAGACCAAATTCAAACACACTTTTGGCATTAAGTGTGTTCCCTCCATTTTTACTCCATAATCTAGAAATAAATAACATCAACATGGTGTAAGAAGGAAAAAAAATAAATAAATTCACAGAATAATTTATGTCCGTGTGTATTGACCATTTAATTTCCTATTTGGCATGGAATAATGTGAAAGGCAAAGATGGTTTAACAAACTGAAAATACGATTTCATCTTGATTTCTTCTTTATTATTGTGTAAAATGGGTTTATGGCTTCAATATTAGCACATGTGGATGGCAATGAAACATCTGTTTTACCTGAATTTCTTAATTTATAAAGAGTCAGTATGACTGACAATGCCAGTTTGTTTAGTTACAAACCTCCACTTAGTGTTAATAATAATCAATTACATATGCATAATATCATTGCGCCTGCTGCACCCATGGTACGGCAGCAAAGTCCCTTGATTATTACGCCGGAATGAGAGTATAGTTCCTAGCCATATCGGCCTAGAAAATCACAACTTTTCATTTTCTGTCGGTCTTAGTACATGATGTAACTACAGAAGAGTCAAGCTTTAAATAGGAAAATTATCGAAACTCTTTGGTCATTTTAGAGCGAGATGCTAACGGTCTAATCAGATTCAATGATCTATGCTAAGCTGCAGCTAAAAGTGCTACCGCCAGACCCGGAGATCGGCTGAACGGATCTGAAAACGGTAAAACTCAAGTGTTTAACTCTAGGGGAGTTGTAAAATGAGCCTATTTTCAAAAAAAAAAAAAAAAAGTGGCGTGTTCCTTTAACTTTTGGTTAACTACAATCACTTGGTCTGTCGGCTCTCATTTCTCAATCTACCGAAGTGGCATCTATTTACCAACCATTACGTTTACAACCACTCTGCGTACATTTGTGGATTATGTGTATAATGTTTGTGTATTGTATATTATTGTTTCATACAGTGTATATAGTCTATATAAAATATACTGTCATTTGTAAAGTCTAAACATGTACAATGTTATTTGTTAAAAGTGTATCATAAACGTGTGTTTGTTATTTGCTAAACATGTCAATTGTATTCTGCACTGTCCGGAGCAAGCTCCCAAGCTTCTCACTCATCACACGTACTGTTGGTGATGTGACAATAAAAGTGATTTGATTTGATTTGATTTGGCAGATCTTACTATTTTTTTTAAATAGATTCTTCAGAACAACAGATTACACTTTAAATGATTTTTAAAAAACATATTCACCAGTTTCAAAGGAATTAAATATGCATTGTAGGGTGTTCTGAAACATCACTGAAGAACGTTTTAGCATGCATTAACAAATATATATATTTTGTTGTTAATCAAAACTGACCATGTTGTTGTCTCCTCTCTTCTTCCTCTCGTCTGAATCTCTGAGCATCTTCAAACATCTTAATGCTGTAATGTCCCCCTTCGTTCTGCTCTATCATTGAGTCAATCTTCTGCAGCAGCTCATTCACCTGCTCTCTGTTATTCTCATCTCTGTTGTTGAAGACGTGATATCTGCCTCCACACTGATCAACTAGACGTCTTAATCTACTGCTCTCCTCAATGAGCTCCTCTACTGACTCTCCATCCAGCTGATCTCCATGAGTGAAGAGAAGGATGGAGTATTTTAACACTTCTTCTCCAAACATCATCTCAATCATCTGAGGAATCTGCTGCTCATGTTCAGTGATCATCCTATCCACAGGAAACACAATGAGAAAAGCCTGTGGTCCAGGACTGGATAAATACACACTTCTCCCTTTCTCTGTCATTAACTCTTCATGTTTAATCTGTGTGCTAAATAATCCAGGAGTATCAACTACTGAAACAGATCTGCCTGAAACAGTGGCGTGTGCATCTGAACATTCACTGGTCACTAAACCCATTCTTAATGCAGATCTGAACAATTTCATTCCCAGTATTGTGTTTCCAGTTGCACTTTTCCCAACACCAGTTTCACCCAGCAGCACAATCCTTATGGATGAGAGACTGACAGCAGGAATTCCTTGCAGTGGTGTTTCTGACACTGGATGAAAAAACAAAACAAAACAGGTCACACAATCATTTATTTTACCTCAACATGTATTTTACATAATTTGCCAACATACTATACTAATAACTACAACTACACAGAGTAATTGAAAATTATGTAGCTAAAAATGGGGACAAATTCACTGCCCCTTAAACTTAAATCACAAAATGTACATATCATGTTTTAAGCCACTCCTTTTGTTTTGTCAAATAAAGTTCTGCAAGGTTTCCTTTACTGATGATCTTCCCTGGGAAACCGTGAAAGAATGAATGAATTATTTAATTAATTAATGAGCTGGGAAGCCTAATATGAACATTCTCCTAGCAGAGGCCAATACTGTCCAATGTCTCCGTATCATGACCTCCAAGCAACCAGTGGGGGACATTCAGTGGATGAACAAAATTCTGAAGAGATGCAAATCTGAATCAACCTGGAGTTTAACATTTAATCCTGGATGGGCCTGAATCTTGTTCATTTAACGCAGTAACATATATCTGACATTTTCGTTTCACCCAAATTTTTTTTTCTCCATCATCCAACATCAAACAGATTTTTTTCATTTCTTGCCACATTTGATTTTGGCTTGCACATTGTTGCGGACTAAAGATATTTTATATTATGTAATTTAGTGAATTAAAAACTGAGCAAACCCTTAAAGATTTACCACACAAAACTTAACTATAACAAAAGTACAAATATGACAAGAAGGCACCGCAGACTGCCACCTCAGTGCTTGGTTCTCCAGTGTTTGTACTGTTTTTGTTAGTTTTTCCAGTTTTTTTTTTTTTTCAAACACTGTCAGTTTTACCAGGGATGAACTGCTGAACATTCGGCAGAACACACAACTAAATCTTCTACCGGATTTTGATTATTCAGACGTTTTGCTGAACGTTGTAGTTGGAGGAGTAGCGGCGCTGATCAAACGCTTCAGGATGTGCAGACGGGGAAAGCGCTCATGAATCTCAGAAAACAACAACACTCGGACTCTGTTTTAATCATTCTCGGGGACTTTAATGAACCAAATCTCTCCCGTAAACTGCCAAAATACAGACAGCATGTTACATGTCCCACCAGAGACAGTAATATACTGGGCCATTGTTACACCACAATTAAGGATGCATATCGCTCCATCCCATGGGTGTCAGTCCTGTGTCTGGTTTCCCCTCCTCTTGTGACCATTTTTGGACTTTCTGTTCCGTTCCTCATTTTATTATTATTAGTTGATTAGTCCCCAGCCTTGTATTGTTAATTATCTTGATTAGTTTCCCAGTGTTCTTAAGCCCTGTGTCTCCCAGTCTCCCACGCCGGTATTTGTCCACCTCTGTGTTCCATGTTCGCGTCAATAAAAGGATTATTGATTGTGCTCTCGACTCCTCGTTTTGGCTCCCACGTGTTTGTGGCAATGGGCAGCTTTGGGACTCTCTGATCACTGTTTGGTTCATCTTATACCGACCGACAGGCGGAAACTGAAATCACCTAAACCTGTATTAAGGACTGTAAATGATGGACTAATGAAGCAGAGCGGGATTTACAAGCCTGCTTCTCACTGGACTCATTTAACCTACAACAACGACAAATCATGGTTCACTGCAAAATTCAGACAGCTCCGTCAGGCCAAAGAATATGCTCACAGGAATGGGGACAGAGTCTTGTATAAACAGCCCAAACACACACTGGAAAAGGAGATCAGAGTGGCAAAGAGGAATTATTCTGAAAAGCTAAGGAATTAATTCTCTTCCAGTGACTCTTCTTCAGTGTGGAAAGGTCTGAAAGACATCACCAATTACAAGACACCATCCCCCAGGACTGTGGAGAATCAACAACTGGCAGATGATCTGAACGAGATTTATTGCAGGTTTGAAAAAACACCATTCACACCTCCTGTAACCCGCCGCTCCCTCACACCTGCACTTCATATCAGTGAAGACGAGGTGCGTCAGGTCTTCAGAAAAAACAAGAGAAGGAAAGCACCAGGCCCAGACATTGTCACACCAGCCTGTCTGAAAACCTGTGCTGACCACTTCTGTCACTAAAACAAATCCCTCGTATGTGTAAACATACCTGGCAATAAAGCTCATTCTGATTCTGATTCTGAACTATTACAAGTGTATCCAGTTTTATCCACAAACATACAATCATTCACATAAAGCCTTTTATACTATATAGCAAATCTCATCTAATTGACTTACTCTATTATTCAACTCTAAACTGATAAACATGACTATAACACGTTAATATAATACAAACATTAACATCATGAATTTCTGTCATCCTCTGTATCTAACTTTTCTCACAACAGACACAATCTGTTAGTGAATCTGGTGAACATTATGACATGACTTTAAAATTATTCACAATAAAGAGGACTTCTCTGAATTTAAAAAGAACAAATTTCAAGAAACAGTTGAAGACCAGGGCTGCCTTCAGCCCCGACAAAACGCTTTTTTTTTTTAAACAGAAACGGTGGTGCGTTGAACACCCTCTTCTGATGACGCAAGCGTTGCAACTATGGCAGCTAAGAAGGCCATTCTTTGCGTTCTTTTTAAAGAATTTTCAGAGTCTGATGAAATCGGTATAAGTATGTGCCAGTTCAAACCAGCATATAAACCAGCTCAAACCAGCATACCAGCTTCAAAACCTACCTAACCAGCAAATACTGTTTTTTTTCAAAAGTGGTGTTAGTCTTCGGGTAGTTTATAACGAGAAAAAGTTTAGAGTTAAGAAATGTTTAGACCCGTGTTAGACATCGGAACTGTGTGATGCTACTTTTCTTATCATGCTAAAGAGACGGTTATTGAACACAACAGAACGAGTTTTCTCTGTGTTTGTACATGAAGCTGTGCAAAAGGCCTGTTAGCGGTTAGCAAGTGATTCGTGCGGTGGCCGAGAAGTGCAAAACAAAAAACAATTCTTAAAACAAAATAACAAATTACAAACGCAAATGCAAATCTAAAAAAACAAAGTAACAATTCACAAAACACGACAAAAATTCCGAAAACATTGTAACAAGTCAGAAAACACAACGACAAATCCGAAAACAAAACAACAAGTCAGAAAACACAATGACAAATCCAAGTATAGGTCTCTGCAAACCAAAAAGGGGGCATTTCTCAAACGTTAAATGTCATTTTCATCTCATCTAAATTATAAAGCCTGAATACTGCCTGATAAAGTAGCATTAACGAGAGCTTTTATGTACAGCTGTTGCGAGGGAAACCATTTCAAAAGCACCTCCTACTGGCAGATAATCAAGTCCGTTCCCTATTGAAAGGTAAACTCCCTTTGCGGCGTCATTTGACGACTGCTGTTTACTCTGTTACTGAAGCCTGATTTGTTAACGTTTGTGTAGCTGCACAAACCAATGGTGCTCGAGCCTGCCAGAAGGGGCGGAGCCAACTGCTATATAAGTCGGTCCAGAGCGCCATTTCATCAGAATCTTCACCTTCAGCGATGAGACCATCTCTTCGCTGACTCTGCAATCAAGAAGCCGAAGAAGGAAGAAGCTCAGTCTGCAGCTTGCCACCATAGAAGATCCTGGTGGCGGAAGAAGCGAGAAGTCTTCCTCTGCAGCTATCTAGCTGGTAGGAGCATTTTATGAGCTATTTCTTGCAATTGTTGCAAATGTCGTGAGTGTGGCTCGAAGGGCAGTGAGTGCTTCGCTTGTCTGGGCAGCACCCACGCTGAGACTGTGCACTCACTGAGACGGAATGCTCTCCCATTTCTCTTCTCTCTGCGAGCTCAGAGAAAGAAAACAGTGCAGTCACGGAGCTGAGCAACTGGGATTGAATGATCTCATGCTCATTCTTCCCCGGCACTCTGATCTGCCAGTGTGTGTTTTACACATGAGATTACTGCCCCTCTTACATTGAGCGGCTCAATCTCTCTACGCAGTTTGGAGTAGAATGCTGTCACCAATGATTAATTTCGCTGACAGCTTCGCATTTGTGTGTGCATTGCCGAGGCTGCGCTCACGGAGACAGGCTGTTTTCACAGACGAAAGGGGGAGTTTGTCCCTGCATTGGTCGCGGATACCCTTCTTCAATGAAGATGGCCCCGCCTCCCCGTTCTCATGTTTCTCCCCTCCCAGTTACCTCGGAGAAGAAATGGTGGACTCGCGAGTTGGAGCAATCAGGCTTGCGTATTTTTGCGCCGCCACAGGTCCCGTGTATGTCACTCTCACTGCAGCACTTTGATCTGCCAGTGTCTTTTACATGTGAGGATCAGCGTTGCTCGCATACATCGAGCGGCTCAATCCTCCCAGGAAGATCGGAGTAAAGGCTGTCACCAGTGATTAAATACATCGCTGACAGCCTTGAGTGTGCCACTCGCCTGGGCCATGCCCACGCTAAGGGTGCGTTCACCTCGTTCAGAGGTATTATTCACACTTCGGTTTAGGACAACGAACACATTCTCCGACATGAAGTGCAAACACTGCTTGCAAAAGGTGGTATAGAAATAATTCCTCCAGCGAACAGCGAGTCAGGTTTTTACTACTTCCTTGTTCCCAAAAAAGATGGTGGGCTGAGACCAATTCTGCATCTCAGACATCTGTATCGCTCGCTTATCTGAATCGGGCTCTCATGTGATGGCCGTTCAGAATGTTAACATTGAAACAGATCCTCATGCAAATCCAGCCCAAGGACTGGTTTCTGTCTGTGGATCTGAAAGACACTTACCTTCATATCCAAATAGCGCCCCATCACAGACCGTTCTTGAGATACGCTTTGAGTGGCCTATCAGTGCACAGACCATCCATTTGGACTGTCTCTGACCCCCCCTCACTTTTACGAAGTGCATAGACATGGCTCTTTCCCCTCTGAGACAGATGGGAATCCGCATACTGAACTACCTCGATGACTGGCTGATGCTAGCCGACTCAGAATGGCAATTGATCGCTCACAGGTCGTTGCTGCTCAACCACCTAGAGCGTCTAGGGTTGAAAATCAACCCAGCCAAGAGTTTCTGATTCCCAGACAACGAGCGTCCTTTCTGGGAACAGTCATAGACTCTGTTCAAATGCAAGCTTGGATTACATCGGAACGCTCCCTGACTATCCAGCGAGCGGTGGCATCTTTCAAGCTGGGGGCTTCACGTCCCCTCAAAGCATTTCAGAGGATGCTCGGCCTCATGGCTGCTGCCTCCTCAGTTATTCCCCTGGGCCTGCTACACATGCGGCCCCTTCAATATTGGCTAAAATCTCGTGTTCCGTCCCACGGCTGGTGCCTGGGCCGGGCTTATGTCAAGGTAACCCATTGCTGCCTTAAAGCTGTGGCCCCTTGGACAACTCCTCGCCTGTTTCAATCAGGTGTACAATTGGGAATGACCTCCAGTAGGAAGGTGGACACGACAGATGATTCCAGCTCAGGCTGGGGCGCTCTGTACGAGGGCAATCCTGCGTACGGCTCCTGGTCGACCCATGAGCGATGCCTGCATATCAGCTGCCTCAAAATGATGGCTGGAATGGAGGCAGTTTTCGGCAAGGCAAAGGTCGACCTCTTTGCCTCCAAAGACAACTGTCACTGCGCAACCTATTTTTTGAAGCAGCGGGATGATCTGGCCCACGACTGGCCCAACACCCGTCTGTATGACTTCCCTCCGATCGCCCTACTACCCCAGGTTATGAGGCAAATCAGGGAAATTAAATGCTCTCTCCTCCTCATGGCCCCCCTCTGGAAGAACCAAATCTGGTTCCCAGAGATGATCCAGCTGCTGTCTGCAGCACCGTGGCCAGTACCACTGAGGAGAGATCTTCTCTCGCAGGCAAAATTTGGCATCTCCAGCCGGAACTGTGGAGCCTTCATGTTTGATCGCTCAACGGGAATCTGGTCAAATCCCAGCGAGAGTCACTAATACCATTTTAGAGGCTAGAGCTCCGTCTACACGATGCCTCTACGCCCTCAAGTGGTCAGTCTTCAGTGACTGGTGCTCAGCAAGTAACCAGGATCCGGTTTCTTGTGATGTGTCCCATGTGCTAACCTTTCTGCAAGAGCTGCTGGATAAGGGGCGCACACCTTCCACGCTCAAGGTCTATGTGGCAGCCATCACAGCTAATCATTCTCTTGAGGCTGGCCAGAGTATTGGCAGAAATGACTTGGTCACTAAGTTCCTTAGAGGCGCTCGGCGGTTGAATCCTCCTCGCCCTAAGACTATGCCAACTTGGGACTTGTCCATAGTCCTGAGGCCCCTCAAGGGCCCTCCCTTTGAGCCGCTTCAACCAGTCAGCTTAAGGGTCATGATGCTCAAAACTGCTCTGCTTTTGGCCCTAGTGTCCGTCAAACGAGTAGCTGACTTGCAAGCCCTCTCTGTCAGTGCTTCCTGTATTGAGTTTGGACCCAATAACTATAAAGTCGTTCTTCAGCCGCGCAGCGGTTATGTACCAAAGGTGCTCTCAACTCTGTTTGGAGCCCAGATTATCTCCCATCTAGCCCTCCCCATAGCAGATGGTGAACAGGGACCTAACTTCTTGTGCCCAGTCTGGGCACTACGAGCGTACTTTGAGCATTCTAATTCTTTAAGACAAGCGGAGCAGCTTTTTGTGTGCTTTGGAGGCCACTCTAAAGGGCTGCCGGTCACAAAGCAAAGACTATCGCACTGGATAGTAGATGCTATTGCCCTGGCTTATGCCTCAGTTGTCTTACAATGCCCTATAGGTGTGAGGGCCTATTCCACCAGAGGAATGGCCTCCTCCAGGGCCTGGTCCAATGGAATCTCTATTGGGGAGATTTGTGCGGCCACCGGCTGGTCATCACTGTCTACCTTTATTAGATTCTACAGCTTGGACATTCCTGCCTTGCGTGTTATCCGCTTATTGTTCACTTCATGGAGGGGGAAGGGTTATGTCAAGCAGACCTCAGGTAGTTCTCGGGTCTCTTTGTAGCTAAGGCTTATAGGGCCCCTGCTGAGTGTGCCTAGGCTGAGCTCGTGGAGCAGGCTTAGTTCTGCCTCTGCTTATAGCACGGTGTTACTGGATGCGTTCCCCAAAGCAGTCATCAAATGATGATGCAACGGGAGTTACCTTTCGATAGGAAATGCTCCGGTTACTCACGTAACCTCGCTTCCCAGAGATAAGGGAATGAGCATTGCGTAACTGGCCATGCTATAGCTGCATGTGAATCGATGGCTGTCGTCGTCAGGATCTCTGGGACAATCGCTGAGAGTCGTTGAGTAAAGAGACATTACCCTGCCATCCACAGGACGTCATTCAACACCTCATCCACAAACTAAGAGTGGTGATGCGCACTATTTTTCTCTTTTTCTACTTGAACACTGGTAAGCAAACTGTTTTCTCTTAGTGAGTAATGTGGCGGGGCTGAAGAATCACACGACAGAATGGCTGTGTTGACAGTCCCCGGAGGGTGTATTTATTAGATAAAGGTGCAAAAAAGGGAAGGGTGGAGGTGCCGGTGTGTCCTGTGGGCCAGTGCTGTGATAAGTGCTCCGCCTCGTGCCTCGGTCCTCCGTGATCCGTGATCCGTGCCGCTAACGTGATGCGTGAGGTGCCGGGCTGGTCGGCTATTCGCTGCTGTCTGCTGAATAGAGAAACACACCGTTAGCTTCCATCCAAGCGGAGACATTTCTCACCCTCGTGTGTGTTGAGGTTGCTTTTGTAGCCCTTTCTTGATGAGCTTCAGCTGCTGCCGGCCAGCCCGCGGTGATCGTGTGCAGGTGTTCCTCCTCTGTTGCCAGGGCGACACTGATAGGCGCTCGGGACGTTTGTCACAGTAATCAGAACTGAATTGATGAATAATACAACTATCGTTCATGGAACTGTAAGTAGTGAACGATAGTTGTATTATTCATCAGTTCAGTTCTGATTACTGATGAATAATACAACTATCGTTTGTGGAACTGTAAGTAGTGAACTTTCCTGGAAAGGGGTTTATAGACTTTCTTTTGTGTTCATTCGTGAACTTTTTGATACCAGAGCACGAGAATGGACAGAGTATAACTTTTCCATCCTTCTTCTTCTTCTTCTTCTTCTTTGGGGTTTTACGGCAGCTGGCATCCAATTTGTTGCATTACTGCCACCTACTGTTCTGTACTAAGTTCTCTTTACACTAAATTCTCTTGTCCAGTCCAGTTTCTTTTTAAAAAAAAACCTAATACATATTTCCTGCCTTTTTGCTTCTCTGCACATTCTAAAATACTTTTAACATTTCCCTCTACTTGTCATAAACTCTGTAACTGGGTCATCAACTCTTGTCTTTCTTGAGCAAATTTCCCACAAGATATTAGAACATGCTCAACTGTCTCATACTCCTGACACTGGGTGCACATTCCTGTTGGGTGTTTTCCCATAATATGAAGAGTGCCATTAAGTTTGCTATGCCCCATTCTTATTCTGCTTAAAATGACTTGTTCTTTCCTACTCATACCATTATCTCGTGATACACCCACTCTGTTTTGCACAGAATATAAATGCCTCCCTTTTGTTTCTTCATTCCACTGCTCTTTTTCCATCCTTTCCCTGGATTTCTTTTTGAATTGACTTCTTGAACCGAATTGAACTTTGAAGTGAACTTTAAAGTGAACCTACTTGGAAATTTCGACATAAATTTACAGTGTGGAACTGTGTGGCTAAAAAGGAGACACTGATTGTCATTTTGTTGCTGAATTGAAACTGACACAAATTTGTTGATTTTGTACTTTTTATTTATTTTTTTCACTTATTTCATTCAGAGTTGCCTGAACTTGTAATTGATTATCTCCTTTTGTAAAACGAAACAATAAAAACAATTTAAATTTAAATGTTTATTAGTCAAGTCAAAAATGTTTGTTGCTTTGAGTCTCACCTGTCCTGTTAGATCTGGGGAGGGCGGGTTTATGCAGTCAGTTACATTTATTCCCAGAGTTTCCTGCACATAAGCATTTCAGGTAGCTGCTGTGTACTATATAAATCCTGAAGCCCACCTCGCCACATCTTAAGCATTTACATATTGCAACAAGACAGGCACAACAGACAACTAACACTTGTATATAGACTAAAGGTATTGGGTGGGGGAACTAGGATTCTGTTGCTCACTCAATCTTCCTAAGACTAAGTGCTATATTTCCCCCACAAGGCGGTGGCATATTCCCCTCCGCCACATTACAGTCACTGCTCTTGCTGTCCAGAATAAAAGAGAACATCCCAATTGAGTGAAGAGTTTTGTGGAAACTGTGGTTTCAAATTATTTTGATCCAACATTTGCCTCGCATTTCAGGATGAAAAGACAAACATTTCAGTTGAAGGATAATCCACTTCTTACCTCCGAGACTGTGTTATCATCTATATGACTTATCATTCTTAGGCTTATCTTTCTTGCTGATCTCTGTTGTTGTGCTAGGATATTGTAATATTTACAATTTACTATATACACATAGTTTTATTTAACATTCGTTAAAAAATTCTTTAGATTTTAAACAAGAAAAGTCAATCAAACATCAGTGAACTGCAGTTCAAATCAATCAATAATCAATTTAAATCAATTATATATTCAAAACATAGTCAAAATCTAGTCAAGACATTAAACATTTAATGGACTTACTGTTGGGATGATTAATATCTGGACTTCTTCGCCCTGCTACAAAACACAAGAACACAAACTGTTAGTATAGCTATCTGATATTTGCGTTTTTAAAGTAATGGTAATAAAACAATAGCGTTCAATGCACCAGTGTTTTATTTTTGTGTCCAAGTTATGCTTAAACCTATCAACGACAATATTTTCGGTTAACACAATCTCTGACACGTTTTATGATTTTACATAATGTATATGGGAATGAAAAGTATTAAAGTAGGCCCTATTAAGTAGGTTCTTTTGTCTATATTTGCCAATCGTAAACAGGTTAAAACCACTGCAATGGTTTAATGTTTAAGCGCAACAACCATTGCGTTAGTAGAATTATATTGGATTCTGATACTTATTAAAACACTTTTAATGCTTAATTTAACTAATATCGGTGCTTGTTTTTTTTTAAATCAGATTTTACCTGTACTCAGCGCCATTTTGTGTTCACCTTGACATTTATAAACCGAAAGTAAAAAGGTGGCTGACGTAACGATGAACGCTACTCAGCAGCGCCCCTCTGTGGATAAACAAAATCTTAACAATTAAAACAAGTTCCTTATTTATTTATTTATTTACAGGAACTGTGAAGAATGTTTATTTTATATAAATCCAGCTGTTTATTAGTGTATATAAAAAATGGGGAAGGTTTAAAGTAAATGTTCGACTCACATGTAAAAAATGAAACATTTACAAAATAGAGATAAAAATACCTACACTATGTGAAGGGAAAAAGGGAAAGAAAAAAGAATAATTTCACTGGAATTTCTTTAACTGGAATTTACTTTTAAATGCTTCCTTAACTCTGTAAACAATATGTAAACCTTACGATGAATCGTTGTTGTTTTCCTCACTTGTATGTTGCTTTGGTTTAAAATAATTTGCTAAATGAATACATTTAATATGTAAATACTGATTAGATATAATGCAGATTTTTTTGTCCAGATTTACAGTCTACAGTTTCTAGGCTTTAGTGTTTTTGTGCTGTTTTTATTTCTTTGATTATTTTCGTATTTTGCAGTGTATTTATTCATTTATATGTTTGTTTGAAGGTTTTTGTTCATTATTCAGGAGAAATTGTTTCCTCATTGCTTTGTTACATTATTACACCTCCAGGTGGCGCTCTATATTAATGTCAGTTACACACGGACATATACAGAAATAATCAGCTAGTATTTATAAATATCTGACAAGCAAATGATTGGTATTCAAGTGTTCTTTCAGCTCCAACACAGTAAACGCAGCAGAAATGTGCCAGAGCACTTTGAGAGAGTGATTGTAGCTTCAACTAAAGTAATATTTTATTTTTAACTATTAGATCAGAGTTTCTCAACCCTGGCCCTCAAGGTCCACTTTCCTGAGTTTAGCTCCAACCTTGATCAAACTTAACTTTCTTGTGGATCCCGAAGACCTTGATGAGCTTGTACAGGTGTGTTTGATTAGGGTTGAAGTGAAACTCTGCAGGAAAGTGGATCTCGAAGGTCAGATCCCTAGTTTAAGGTCTTTTACATTTGTCAGCATTTTTAAGGGTCGAATTAGAAGTAGGCTACAGATGAATTCCATACTAATGTCAGTATGTGGGACAGAGAAAATACTGTATGCACGCTGACTAGGATATGATGCTGTAAGGAAAACCATGCAACAGTACAAGAGCAGATGATCTTCTTTAACATTTTAACAATTAATTGGTATTTCAGAAAGTTAACCTCTTAAGACCCTGCGGCCTCATATGAGGACATTATATTTCAGTGGATTTCTCTGAGACTGTACATGCCACAGTTTTGAGTCTGGATGTCCTGTACTGAGCACATTCAGGGCTTTTCAGAGACACCAAATGACTGGATGTTTCACCATGACCACTCCCTCTCCTTGCTCTTCAAAAATGTCTGAAATTAATTTAGTGACACTCTTATGGAAATATGATAATATTTTGTAATTATCATTTCAATTTGTCTAATTTTTAAATTGTGTGTCATAAATCAACATCTCAGGAAAATGTTATGGGTTTTCAAATCAAAATATGACTTTCTGTTACAAAACAGGAGGTTGATTTCATACACGTCCTCATATGAGGACACCGGGACTAAAAGCATGTTTATTACTCATTTTGGGAGACATAAATGAATAGGGAAAGAAATTATATTTCAATATTCTATGAAATATTGTATATTATTATGAAAATGTTGTCAATTATTACTCCCATTATTACACTTCTTTTTTCATTAAATGTTGCCCCAAAAACACATTAATATGCAAATTAGATTTAGTTTATAGATGCATTGTATGTAATGAGAAAACCTGTTTATGGCCATTTTACACACATTTTGCATAAAGAAAAAGATATATTGAATCATTCTGTTATTACATAGTTGAGAATCATCTTTATACAAAGTTTGGTAAAAAAAAAAAAAAAAAAATCTTAAACTAAAAATGTATTGGTGATTTAAAAAATCAGTTGTTTTTTCCCATGCATGTTCATTCATGTCTTTTTAGTTTTTCAAAGAAATTGAGTCCCGATGTCCTCAAGCGAGGACATAGCATAACTTATGAATGAAATATCATTTTTTAATAATTTTTTTTTTACATTATTCTACACCGTGTGCCAAATTATTAGGCAAGCTGATATTCTGGTCATATTTTTTTCCCAAGAACATTTTACCAATCCCAAACCACATCAATCTTAATAACTACTATTGATTTCAGTAAGTTTTCTAAAAATGAGCTCCTAAAACTTACTGGCAGATTCTGGAAGATAACTTCTTCAAACAGTGGTTCAAGAGGATGTGATGCTGGTCCTTCAAGTGTCACTCAAAACTTATCTGTCCATAAAGCCTATAAAAATCAGTCTTAATGGATTTCACAACACTTCAGCATGTTATTCTTATTAAATGAGGGTCATTTTTTTTAGGATTTTTTACCCAAGCAAAGTCTCTGAGAACCTGACACATTGCACTTGTGGAGACTCCAGGAAGGTTGCAGTTCTGGAAAATGATGACGCTGGAGACTAAATGGTTCCTGATGGTTTCTCGCCTAATTCTTGACTTTAATTCTTAATTCTTTTGCAGTTAAAATGCGACTTTTCTTCTCCACCTGTTTTTTCTGACTCTGCTGACCATCAATGAGCATTTCGGTGCCCAATGCTCATTTCTTAACTTTGTTAATTCTATTATTGCATTAGTATTGCATCCTTCTCATTGACATTTAATAATTTGTAACTTTTAGTTGAGTTCAATCTCTTTCTTGGCTCATTTTATCTGGAAAAAGAGAACATGCGTAATAATTCGGCACACCTGAATATAAGGAGTTTTTGACTTTCAGCCTGCCTGGACAATTGTATATCACTTATATATGATTAAATACAAAATCAAGAGTAGTTATTAAGATTGATGTGGTTTGGGATTGGTAAAATGTTCTTGGGAAAAAAATATGACCAGAATATCAACTTGCCTAATAATTCGGCACACGGTGTAAATGCTCTAAACAATTTAAAGACATGAAAAAAACTAATTTTTTCCTAAAACTTTTTTCTCGGGTCTTAAGAGGTTAAGCAAACATATTTGTCACAGAAAATCTATATTCTATTATTAATATACAATAACTAATAAATAGCCAACACTGTTTATCTGCTTCAACTAAACTGCTGCAAAAAATGTCTGAAAGCTGGTAAATAGTATTTGGTGAAAACTGAGTCATGGTTCTTAGCTAGAGTCCAAATGACTTGGTTTGCAGATTTAGATCACACTTCAAGTAAACAAAGGTATCAATTTTTATTTTATTAGCAGGAAAAGCAATCTGTGCTCTTATGATTTATGATACGAAACAATCAATGTTTAACAGAACGTGTTAAATGTGACAGACTCCCACAGCTGTAATCTCCAGTCAGTTTCTTCTTTGGGTTCATCTTTGGTCCAGCAGCTCAGAGAAAATCTTCCCCTGCAGCCTCCATCCATCAGACTCTTTCAGTTTCATAACTGCATGAAATGCCACTCATTCACCTCTACTTCATTGTGTTGAAATGTTGCGTTAAAATGATGTAAATCTATTTTAATGTTACAGAATGTGGACACAGACTGAATGAAGATGCAACAGGGGTTTATTGACATTTCTGAGAGAAGGAAGGTAATGGCAGGTAAGTGGCAGTTCAGTATTGCTGAGAATGAAGATGAGAGTGATTCACAGACTTTCTCTGTTTGCAGGTGCAGGAGATCGTGGATGATGGAGCAGATGGGGACTGAGCACACACCTCGTCATAGAGATAAGTATCCAGGTAATCCTGACTACACAATGCAGGGAGCATGAGAAAGGGAAGATGGGAGGAAATCGCTGGAGATAATCACTGGAGATATTAGTTGGAGCACAGGAATACAAAATAGTATCCACTTTGAATAAACAAGACCGGACAATGAGGTGAGATGAGGTGCGTGCTTTTATAGTCCTTTCTTTTGAATCTCACCTTCATACATTCATTTGAATCTCACCGTAATTTAACAAAAGCAAACCGTGATGAAAATTAGTTGTTTTAAATATTTATATCTTTTGACATTAAATATATAATTAATTCCAATTCTTTTTATTTTAAGAATTACAATGTAATGCTCCCTCTCTTTTGTAGTACCACCACAGTTTAATGAAGCTTTTTTTCACCATAACTTCCCGTAATCCAATATGTTATTCAGAATTTTAAAAGGTATGTTACAATCCAGGGTCTAGAGTTTTCTTTTTTTTTTTTTTTTCTTTTTATTTAAAGGATCCCCATTAGCTACAGCAATGCTGCAGCTATTCTTCCTGGGGTCCTGAGAAAAAATCATTAAAAAATACAACAAATAATTGGAAAAAGTAAATACACATACACATATACACCTACATATACACATATATATACACAAAATCAACATACATATGTACTCTCATACAAACATGAAATATACACCTATAAAAACACATTCTTACACATACACCCATAAATATACCTACACATATTCATTTATACACATATTCACACATATATATAAATAAAATATAAACAGTCAAATGTATTATTTTAATAGATGCTGTTTTACATATAATTTAAATTTATTTACATTATTAATAAGTATGATATTCTTTGTGATTTATTCCATTCCTTCATACCTCTAAAACTGTAGTATTTTTTATGGCATTTGTTCTTACTATGGGTAGGTGAAGTTGCCTTTAATTGCATGCCTGTTTTCTGTACTGATGATTGTCTACACTAAAAGAAGAAATGTAACAAAGCAGAAGGCAATTTTGAAATGAAAATGTTTCTTATAAATTAACAATGAATACAACAGTCTATCCTCAACCAACAACCAGTTAAGATCTTTGTGCATTAATATAATATTTCTCCTATAGCTGCACCTAAGTGCCACGAGCAACTCTATTCTGTATAAACTGTAATTTATTCATACATTCACCAGTAGCATTTGACCAAACATTTGGGCAATAATCGAGATATGTCAATATTAGTGCTTTCATAGCATAATTCATAATATTTGAAGTTAAAAAATTAGCAATGTCTTTTCATAATCGATATACCTCTACCCATTTTTACAATAATATTATTAATATACATTTTCCCATGATAATCTAGAATCAACTATTACACCTAGCAGTTTGGTCTCATGCCTGTTTAATATTACATTATTAATTTGAATATTAATTACAGGATTTAGATTAATGTTATAATTTGAACCCAAAATCATGCAATTAGTTTTTACTGTATTTAATTTAGTTTATTTAATTTAATCCAATCTACTACATTTTGTAATTATATATTTAAAACAGTTTCTAGTTCCATTTGTGTACTTGCTGATGTATATATAGTTGAATCATCAGCATACATATTAGCCTTATATAAAATACGGTAAGTCATTAGTAAAGGAAATATTAAATAATAATGGACCCAGACAACTGCCTTAGGGTACTCCACATGTGATATTTCTGATACCACAGAAGCTGCCATTAAAAAACACTGTCTGTGTTTTCTATTTGACAGATAACTGTACATCCATGTAATTGCTGACTGCTCAAAAACCATAACAGGATAATTTTACGTAATAACAGTTCATGATCTATGATGTCAAAGGCAGCAGAAAAATCTAAAAATACAGCACCAGCCAATATTTTCTTTTCAATTCACTCTAAGCCAGTCATCAGACATGAATCAATGCAGTGGCAGTGGAGTGACTTTTTCTGTATGCATGCTGAAAATCTGTTAATAAATCATTTGTATACGCTCAATTTATTAATTTTTGATCATACACTATAGATTCCATTATTTTAGATAATACAGGTAATATACTTATCGGGCGACTGTTGGGACCAGAAAAAGGCATTTTTTTATCTTTGGGCAGAGGAACTATTTTAGCTTGCTTCCACGCATGTGGGCAGGTACAGCAGATAAAACTAAGGTTAATGATATGGGTTAGAACAGGGGCAATGAAGTCAACCCAGCCAGTTTAAATACCACTGTCAAGACCGTCAACACCCGGTGGTTTGTTTTTACAGGATTTTAAAAGATTCTTTACTTGATCTATATTTACACTTTCTAATTTAAACCTTAAGTTCTTATTTTTCATCAATTTGTTTCTTATTAATAGGTAAGATATATCATTACTTAGATTAGACATATTTTCTCTTAGTTTATCTACCTTTCTTATAAAATAATCATTAAGATAATTTGCAATATCTATTGGCTTAGTTATAAATTTATCCCCTGTTTCCAAAAAAGACGGAATTATTTTATTTTTCTTACCAATCAATTGATTTAAAACATTCCATAACTTTCTACTATCATTACCAATATTTTTAACATGATTATCAAAATAAATTTTCTTCTTCTTTTTATTAAGTTTAGTAACAGAATTTCTCATTTTACGATATAGGTCCCAATCACATTTATTTCCTGTTGTAACTGCTATTCTTTTCATTTGACCTCTTATTTTCATAAAATTTTTCAGTTCATCATCCAACCAAGGTGTGGCGTTATTCCTGACAGTAAACTTCTTTAAAGGCGCATGTTTCTCAATCAAAGACAAGAATAAATTGTTAAATTTAAAGAGGGCAATTTCTGGATTACTAGTTGCCAACATTAGATAACTTTTATGACTTGAACATCTTCTATAAACTTGTCATTTTTAAACAATTTATAAGATCTTTTAAATAAGACTGCAGTTCCAGATCACTCAACAGTTGTTAACACAGAAATGATCAGATTATGATCACTGCTACCAATAGGAATAGACAGTACCTTTTTACACAATTCAGGACGGTTTGTAAAAATATGATCTATACAGGTAGATGTTCTGGAGCCATCGCTCTTAAAACATATTCTTGTAGGCTTATTTATAAGTTGAGTAAGTCCACATGCATTTGCAGTAGTCAACAGTTTTTTTTTCAAGTGACAGTCATTAGAAAACCAGTCAATGTTTAAATCACCCATAAAATAAATGTCCTGACTTACATTAGTATTTATATCCAACATTTTACAGATAGTGTCAAGATATTCACAATTGGCACTTGGTGACCTATAACAACAACACAGAAGTATCGACTTTCGGTGAGGTAGATGCATTTGCAACCATAATATTTCAATATTAAAACTCATTAAATCAGTTCTTATTTTTACTGGCAAGTGATTCTGAATATAAAAAGCTACTCCCCCACCAAAACCATTTCTGTCATTTCTGTATATGTTGTAACCTTCAATAAATAATTCTGTGTCATCAAAGGAAGAGTCCAAGTGAGTTTCCGAGATAGCAAGAATGTGTATTTTATACTCATTTAACAGTTCAGCAACATCATTGATTTTATTCCTGAGACTGTTTATATTAATATGTGCTAATCTTAAGCCTTTTCTTGGTAATGAATACATGAGTTTTATGTGTTATCATACCTTCAGAGTTGCGAAGAAATTACTTAGGGGTGCTAGTGCGGGAATGGATGATGAGTTTGTCGTGTCTGAGGTAGGCAATATCTCCTTTATCACGTGCTTCCTTCAACTTTGGCAACAATTCCTTTCTTTTTAACCGCACAGCATCAGTGTAATCATCATTAATGAAAATTTTTGTGCCCTTGAGGTTCTTTACTCTTTGCATAACAGCAGCTTTGTCCTTAGAGTTCAGAAATTTAACAACAATAGATCTGGGTCTGTTTCTAGCAGCTTCAGGTTTTCCTATTCGGTGTACACGCTCCATCTCCATGTCTCTTTGTAGTTGAAGTTTTTGTCTAAAAATGTCCTTCACCTTTTCTTCAGAGTCTACCCAGGATTCTCCAGTGGATTCAGGAACTCCATCAATCACAATATTATTTCTCCTTGATTGACCTTCAAGATATTCTTGTTTGTCACACATAACTTGCAGACTCTCACAGATTTTCACCATATCAGTTTCTGTGATTTTTTCATGCTCAGACTGTTTAGCTTGAGTGACTTTAAGTTCATCTACGTCCTTCTGTGTATATTGTAAACTTGCTTTTAGCTCTTGTACTTCTTTGGAAACATTATCCATTCTGGTGTTCACTGAGTCCATAATAATTTTAACAAAATCCTTGAACATTTCCTGTTGTTGCTGTAACAGAGCCATAAACATATCTCTTTGCTGTTGTAACAGTTCATTTACCTGAATGATGGTTACATATTCCTCCTCTGTGTTCCTCAACTTTGGGGGAGCCATGTTCAGCTAACCCTGGAAGCTTGAGGCCTGGAGCCGGACTTGTGGTAGTGGCTGGAAAACTGAAGCCGGCCTGGTGGTAGTGGCTGAAAGCCTTGAGCCGGCCTGGTGGTGGTGGCTGGAAAGCCTGGAGGTAGCTAGATCGAGGAAAAATAGCTCCACTACCCCCTACAGGCCCAATCTCAATCCACCAAATATCACCCTTAAGATTCACAATCCACTGCTTCAAACCATCCAAATGACTGTAGCTCTCTCCGTGCGACTCCAATCCTCGGCGAGCCCGACAAACGACAAGCGGCTCGAGCCAAACCTCTCCACCGGACTCCCCGAAAACCCCAAGCCGGTGCGCCGACCCCCGCCAAAACAGTCGAATATCTGCGACAAACAAATGGAACGCACTCTTCCAGAAACACCTCAGCTGTCCTTCTTCACAAGGATTCAAGGAATTTTAGAGTTCGTTTAGAGTTCGAGCAAGTTCGAGCTCGAAGGTGAGAAAGACGAAGGAGGCAGAGATCAAACAAACAGAGTCGGTTAGTGACTCTGTTTAGTGGATGAAACGTAAAAATAAAGAGTGATGGTCAATGTCAGTCCTCTGTCGTGTGTGTCATGTGTTCCCGCCTCTTGTGTCCTTATTTGGTTTGTTTCCTGTCCTTGTTTCATGTGATTATTAGTTAAGTCTGTCCAGCTGTGTGTCTCATTATCTTGTGTATATTAGTTCATGCCCGTTCTTTTTCGTGTTGTCTGGTCTACTCGTTACTCCCCGGTGTTCCTGTCCTGTCTCAGCCTTGTCTTGCCCTGTCTTGTTTGAAGTCATTAAAGACTATTATTTTGAGTTATGCCCTCGTCTGCGTGTTCCTGTGTTCTCCCTGCTGTGTGCACCGTGACAGTCAACAGGTTACTTTTTAAGAAACCTTCTCGGGTTTTTTATTTATTTTTTTTATTGTGAGGATAAGAAAATACAATTTGTTTTGTAAGAGAAAAAGAGATTCATACAAAGAGAAAGAATGCAAAAATAACTTTGGGGCTAGGCCAGGCCAAAATAATAAACAAAAAGAGCTACCTTAACCCAAAACTAAAATATCTTATTAAATAAAATATGTTTTCACAATTATTTTTATTTAAAATTGTGTCCAAAAATAAATGGCATCTAGCCCTTACAGCGTTCTCAAAACTCAAGCCACAGACTGATTACACAAACAGTCCCTTCTCCTCATCGAAAGAGGAGAGCAGGGTGGAAATCGTTAAGTAAACCAAGTAAGCTGTAAATGTATTAATACAGCCATTTATTGAACAAGGTGATTTTACTGATCAAGGACTAGTGTGGTATAGCAACAGCTCCACACAAGGCTTTCGCAAGGAATTCTGGACCATGTTTATATTTAAAGTTATTTGGCAGAAGCATGCACAATCTTTACCACAACTGGGTTTTGGGTCACCCTAAACCTGTGGGCTATGAGGATTTGTCACACATTACCCTAAACTTAACTAACAACTGCACCAACAGCTACACCAACAAATACACCAACAGCTCCACCAACACCTAAGCCAAAAACTCCACCGACAGCTGCACCAATACACATACCGTTTAATTCACCAACAACCATTCCAAGTGGATAAGCTGATTGATGCAAAGTAGGCTGATACTTGGTTAACAATTTTTTAAATTCAGGATTTTCACTTTGTCTTTCTACTTCCTCCTTTAACATTCAGTCTCATCTGGTCTTTGTTCCTCCTCTTGTTGTTTTCTCTCATCTTCCTCTCTCTGTCTCCACTCTTCTCTTGCTCTCTGTCTCCTCTCCCTCTTGTCTGAATCTCTGAGCATCTTCAAACATCTGATGACTGTAGTGTCCTCCTCCATTCTGCTCTATCATTGAGTCAATCTTCTGCAGCAGATCATTCACCTGCTCTCTGCTACTTTGATTTTCATTGTTGAAGACGTGAAATCTGCCTCCACACTGATCTACTAGACGTCTTAATCTACTGTTATGCTCAATGAGCTCCTCTACTGACGCTCCTTCCAGCAGATCTCCACGAGTGAAGAGAAGGATGGAGTATTTTAACACTTCTTCTCCAAACATCATCTCAATCTGCTGAGGAATCTGCTGCTCATGTTCAGTGAATCTGTCAATTACTCTGAACACAGTGAGAAAAGCATGAGGTCCAGGACTGGATAAATAAACACTTCTCGCTATCTCTGTCATTAACTCTTCAGGTTTCATGTGTGTGTCAAAGAATCCAGGAGTATCAACTACAGTCACTGATCTGCCTGAAACAGCGGCGTGTTTCTCTGAACATCCACGGGTTACTGAATTCATTTTCATCACAGATCTGAACTCCTTCTGTCCCAGTATTGTGTTTCCAGCTGCACTTTTCCCAACATCAGCTTTACCCAGAAGAACAATTCTTCTGGATGAGTGACTTGAGACAGGAGTGTCTGGTTCATTATGAGTGATTGGATTGGAGTCCTCCTCCATCTGGTGATTTATAAAAAAGAAAACCAATGTAAGTAGTCATTTACAGGACAATCCTTCAAGAAAAAAAAACACCATAAGTACCCTGCTGAAATGCAGTGATCAAACTAACAGCTTTCCAGTTAACAGTCCTGAGCTTTAAGCACACAAAAACACATCTGGGAAAAAAAAAATGGTTATACATGTTTTTTTTGTTTGGTTTTTTTTTTTTGCACGTTTTAAGCACTTTTCCTGTATGTTGTTAAGAACAATGGTCAATTATTGTTGTTTTTATTGTGATTCATAAGAAGCTGACTGATTCTTCAGTGCTTCAGTCTCGTTGATGAATTCATTTATGGTCATGTTTTCATCTTGTAGTTCGTCTCCTCTGGTGAAGAGAATCCAGGTTCCAAGTGTTTTTCTCGCAGCAGCTTCTCAATCTTCTCCACAGCTTTTCTATCTTCTTCAGTGAAAATTTCAGCTTTGATAACCAGCAAAAATGCACAGGAACCAGATTTACATTTCTGGAGAACCTTATCCAGTATCTTCTGAATCTCTTCTGTACTCATCTTTGGGTCATAGAATACAGGTGTGTCATAAACAGTGACTGGAAACCCATTAACAGTCCCAGATTTCACAGCTATATCTCGAGTGACTGATTTTGAGCTTTTCTTTGACGTGAACACTTCTCGTCCCAGTATTGTGTTTCCTGATGCACTCTTCCCAACTTGTGTTTTCCCCAATAAAATTAAGTTCTGTTGTGCATTTGATTCCATTTCTGATGCCTAAACAACAACAACAACAAAAACTCTGTAATGTAACTTGTAAGAAACTTGTAGCAACATCTGAAATAGACATCAGAGAAAAACATGAATTCTTACCACCCTGATTCTGATGTTCACTGCTTTCCAGCTATTTTTTCCTTATTGATGCAGTGTTGAACATCTCTCCAGTGTAGCACTGATGTTTATTCTCATTAAACAGATGCTCAATCTTGTTCATCAGGTCTGTCATCTCTGATTGGTTGGTCAGCATCTTGTTGCAGGTCTGGTATCTTCCTCCACATTTCTCCAGCAGCTGCTCCAGAACTGGGTTTCTCTTCAGATCATCTTTTATAGTGTTACACTCTTCTTCTCTCTCATAGGTGAAGAGAAAACTCTCTGAAGTCATTCCAGACTCATCATCATTGGTTAACTGGCCCAGTCGCACGACAAAGGCGTGGATTTCATTTTCATTCACTAGCTGATCAATGTGATGATCCACACAGTCCAGGTAAAGTTCAGCCTCATGTAAGTCAATCATGTTGAACACAGAGATGTGGCGTTCTGATATCTTCTTCTGTAAAGGATCAATCCTGGATACTTCAGTGTTTTCCATATGTGCCTGTTTTTCTCCAAGTAGAAGGTTTTCATGTCCAAACTGGACTGATGAAGAGCTTCCAAATAACACAGTGGACAGACTGGGGAACTTATTGTCTAGAATAGATAAACAGATATAACAATTTATTGTTAAATACATCAATACACTGCAATGTAAGTCTTTTTACAAAGAGTTTTTTGTTTTGTTACTGATGCTGCTGTCTGATAAATCAGAGTCACATTGTTGTTCAATCTCTATAAATGAGTCCATGGTATAATCTAGATTTCAAACTGTCATTATATCACTGGAAAACAATATTATAAACAATAATTAAAAAAAAATAATAATTAAGATTAAAACAACTATAAGAAATAATATCAATCTCTAAAATCTCAGCCCTGTTACTTATAGAAAAACCTACAGGACTGACTTACAGTAACAGGGGTGAGTAGTGTCCTCTAGTGAAGTGATTTATTAGTGTAAATATTAGGCTACATCCTTATTAATCTAAATAAATTTCAAAATGCATATTTCTCCCTACATTTTTTTTACAGGAGCGAGATATATCCACTCCCCTCTCTGTGTCTCTCCCTCCATCTCGCTTTCATTCTCTGTCCACATCCTTCACTGTACATAACTTTAAACACAAAGAACATTCAACACAACACAGAAATCTCTCTCTTTCTCTCTCTCTCTCTCTCTCTCTCTCACACACACACACGTTTGTTTTTGTGAATTGTGGGGACATTCCATAGGCGTAATGGTTTTTATACTGTATAAACTGTATGTGCTATTCCCCTACACCAACCCTACACCTAAACTTAGCCCTCACAGGAAACTTTGTGCATTTTTACTTTCTCAAAAAAAAAAAAAAAAAAAACTCTGTATGATTTATAAGCGTTTTGAAAAATGGGGACATGGGGTAATGTCCTCATAAGTCACCTTCTCCTTGTAATACTGTACCTATGTCATACCCATGTCAATATACAAATTTGTGTCCTCATATGTCACAAAAACACACACACACACACACACACACACACACACACACACACACACACACACACACACATCTAAATGCCCTAACCCTAATTCTAACCCACACTCTAACCTCAAAAGAAAACTTTCTGCATTTTTACAATGTACTTAACCCTCATTCACATAACCTTAACAGAACATTTGCAAAACATTGGATGAGAAAATAATCTATATTACAAACAATAAGTCGCAAATATTACTAAATATGGCATTAAAAGTATAAAAGTAACTCGTTTTTTATAAAATAACACTGTCAAACAGCGACACCCGCAGGTAAAGTTACAGCGGAGGCTTGCCTCCCTTCGGTCCATTAATACAGAGGCCCTAAAGCGTGCGGTGACTTTTCTGGAGGCTCATTGAGATGAATGGGGGAAAGTCACGTGAGAGGATGCAATGCCTCCGTCGCGCTATAATTGGATATGATCGGTTATGATTGGATGTGATTGGTTCCTGCGATAAATCCCGCCTCTCGTTTTCGTGCGAGCTCTCGGCCTGAATGAAGAAGATGATGGCGTTATTGACTAATTATAAAGTAAGTAAACTCTCCTTCTTAGATACCACTGCTTTGTGTCTCGTCAAAATAAAACTTGAAATGGTCTGAAAACGTGATGACTGCGTCAGTTTTGAGTGAGCATTCAGTGTGATGAAATGAAAGATATATCTTCGTGTCTGTGGCAGTTTACATTGCTTTTATGACGATGATGACCCGAAAATAAGTTGAGTAATAAAAAGAAAAGCTGAACATCAGTTCACAAATACAAAATATTGGTAACATTTTACAATAAGGTGTCATTTAATCTAACATGAACGAACAAACAATGAACATTTATTACAGTATTTAGCCTATTAATCTTTGTTTACATTAATTAATACAAATACAGTTCATTGTTATTCATGTTAGTTCACAGTGCATAAACTAATGTTAACAAACAAATGGTTTGATTTTAATAATGCATTAGTAAATGTTGAAATTCATATTAACTAAGATTAATAAATGCTGTAGAAGTAGGCTATTGTTTATTCTTAGTTCATGTTAACTAAAGTAGGCTAGTTAACTAATGTTAACTAATGAAACCTTATTGTTTCCAGAATATTGTTCAAATTGTTACTGCGTTTAGATATTATTTTGGAATAAATATAAAAATGCATAAAAACACTATGAAATGTATAATTAGTATTAAAATTATTAAATAAAATTAAAAAATAATATTAATAAAATACAAAATATAATTATATTTGTTCTATTTTTTATGTAATATTTATGTACCCATGAAAATGTGACAACATTAAGTGTAACAGGGACACACACACACACACACACACACGCACATACACATACATATAGCTATATAAAACTGCCTCCCCATTTTAAAACACCACCGCACACCACTGGTTTATTCCTATTACTGTTACAAAATAATTTAAAAATAATAATAATAAAATAAAATAAATTTCTGTAAAATACAAATATTCTTTGAGGGATAAACGAAGGAATTAATTGACATCTTAAACATGATTTTAAAAACTGATAAAAAAAATACATGTTCTGAATAATTAAATATATGTGTGTTATGAGAATCAGTTTTGAAAAAAAAAAAGAAAAACAAATTAAGTTTTATTTGAAAGAGTTACAACAAACAAATAAACTGAGTAGTTTGCATGACTGGATATTACTGTCAGTTGTTTCAAATTTCTAAAAATGCTACTCTCATCAACTTTTCAGAAGAATGCTATAACAAAATTCCCAAAGAATACAATTCAAATCAAAATAAATAAGATAAATGTCTACATAATCTCAAATTTATTACAAATCTCTGTAGAATAAAATCAGTCCTTTATAATAAATAAACAAATGCAATAAAATAAAATAATAAAAATAAAAATCTCAGTTCATCTAATGCACAGAGAAGTCATCAGAATTAAAACTGGCCTACGAAACTTTGAGCTGCAAACTTGAGCAATGGGGGTCTGTGGGGGTTTGGAGGAAACAACAACAACAACAAAAAACTTGCAAAACCTGTAGAACCAGAGTTTTATCTGACATCTGCACATGCCTAGTAGGCAAAGTTTGATGATTGGGACAGTTTTCTTCATCATAAAGAAAACGTTTGGTTTTTCTTTATCATAAAATTATGTAAAATAACTGTTGCAATGCTGCAGAACAAATAGAATGCAGAATGAAAAGAACCTATTCATTGCCATTAAAGTGACATTACTGAACCTTCATATAGCAGCCTAATAAAATGGTCATTTTAGAAGAAAATTTCAAACGGCACTTAGAGTCTATATTTCTGACATAGGGATACTCACTCAGATTCTGATGACAGCTATTCTGCTTCGCAAATGCACATCAGGCACAAGAAAAGTCTTCATCTATCGAATGAAAATGACAGGAACAAGTGGAATCACAAAACAACAGTGTAGTTATATGCCTACTACATTAAGATACTGAATATAATCCGTCAGTCTTCTAAGCTTCTGAGTTCCAAAAAGCAAAAGTCCTGTGGTCTTTATGTAGACATGTAAAAAAAAAAAAGTATATGTTCCTTTAAATCCCATGACATCATTCTTTCAGGCCACAACAGGCTACATATCTCAAGAAACTATAATGAATACAGGCAGCACAGAATGAGGAAGTGAGCTCAACCCCCCAAAACATAAAACATTCTCTTCTTCTCTGCACAGCATCAACATAGTTCAAAGGCTGTGTATACGTAGGCCTATTGGGCAGAAACTTGATTGGACATTATCATAGAAAATTGTACAATGTATGATGGGCACAGACTCAATAACACTACAATAACACATGATTGTCTTGTGACCTCTGCTCATGTGACCTCTGACCTCTGCCTGTCCTGATCCAGGCTGCTGATGATGTCATTCCTCTGCTGGATGATTGACAGCAGGCGAGACATCAGCTGATGTTCCTGACGTCTGTCGTCGGAGCTCCAGTCCTGCTCTGAGAATCACACACACACACTCACAATCAACTACAAACTACAGATGATGCTTTCACTTAGTATTTTTGTCTTTTTTCCTAGTACAAATACCTAAGCTTTCTTGAATGAAGGTGCATTTACTGGAGGCATAAGAAGGTCCCATGAACATTAACAAAACATTTTTGTTAACTGAAACAAAATTGAAATAAAATATAAATATTACCTTAAACGTAAACAAAATGAAACATTTAAATGTTGATTTTATAATACATTCAATTTAAATTATTATCTCGTCATTTTGCATCTTAAGTAAATGTGAAAAAATGTCAATCTGTTTAATGTGTCAATCTATTAAATGTCTAATATATATATATATATATAATGTCGCAGATGTCACCTAATGTTTCATCAGTTATGTATAATGGTTCTTTCTAACTGGCAAATGTTCACAGCATTACTTTCTTTATTTTACTTGTATTCTACACAGCATGAATCTCCTCGTTCTCTCTGTAGTCTCTCATGATCTCCTTTACGTTCTGTCCGCATTCTTCTGTTTACTCTAGGAGCAGTTTATCTTTTCCTTTGTTTCCTTCAGGCATTTGTGGCAAGCCTATTTTTTGTTGTCAAAGTCAAAATTGTCATGCTTCCCAGTTGGAGAAGAGTTATAACCATCACAGATATGTGAAAGCATGTTTTAATAGCACTTGTAATGTAGTGAAACACGTTCATATTATATATTGGTTGCCAACAAAATTATTAATCAGAACACAGCTTTTGATTGGTTGTCAGTGGAAGTTTATTGGTTTTGACACTGAGTGAGAGTTTTCCCAGCAAAGGTTTGTAAGGATGAACACATCCTCCTATAACAAATTAAATAATGGAAAAAATGCTTTAATATAGTAATAAATTAATACAGTAACAAATTGAAGGACATTAAGGCCCTAGAATATTTCTTAGATCTTATTAAAGCAACAGGGACTTTCATTAGGTGTGACTGCATTCATGTGGAGTCACTCAGAGAGCAGGTGGAGGCTTTCTCATTTCATTAAACCTGTTTTTTTTTAACAATTATCTAATTTCAACAAAATCACATGAGTGTATATATTTAGGAAAATAACTGTAAGTGTCAGCATATGACATCTCAAAAAATTGCATATGTATTAATCAGAACATATCATCACATTGCTTAATAAAACACAAAAAAGACAACAGGCTTGACAGGAAAGGATGGTTAAAATATTCAGTAAGACTGATTTTGATATATATATATATATAAAAAAATACAAATGAGTTTGTATGCAGGCTAATCACATGACAAAACACTCTCAGCATCATCATGGCAAATAGTCCATAAAGTGACTCAACTAAATTGATGATACGATATAGACACACATGCCTGTTTGATGCTTTAAAGGAACGTATTGAGGCAAATACTTTGATATATGAACTATAAGTCAAAGATTATTTGTTCTTATTCCTAAAACCAAAGACAGCAGATCACTTTAAAATGTTCACATTTAAAGTAACTATTTACATCAACATTCATCTAAACATACAGGTTTACATGAATCATACATCAACTTCACAGACTGTTCAAAAGTCATTATGATGCACTGCCAAAGACTGAAATCAAGACTTAAACTCACTGACATTCATTTATTAGTTCTTGAGCTTCCTGTTAGACTGTTAGTCTGACCTTTGTTTTTCATTGGAATGACAAATGTTGTATTTCCTGTACTACATGTCACTTTCACATTACTTATAAGTCCAATAATCCTTTTAGCTAACGAAAATAGCATTTGAGCTTTAGCAATAAAATGACACTTGAATTTTTGAAAGACTTCTTTAGCTTTCTTCCACATTCTCTTAATCTTCTTAATCCATTCCTGTTCTTCCTCATCATGTCTTGATTTCTGTGCATACTGAAACATCTCATTTGTGTAGTACCCTCCATTCTCCTCTATCATTGTGTCAATCTTCTGCAGTAGATCATTCACCTGCTTTCTGTTTCTCATGTCTTTATTGTTCATGACGTGGTATCTTCCTCCACACTGACGAACAAAACTACTAAGTGTTTCATTCTCTCTGATGAGATCTTCCACACTCTTTCCCTCCAACTGATCACTGTGTGTGAATATAGGGATTATGTACTTTGCTACTTCTTTTCCATAAATTCTTTCAATATTTTTAATGCCATTTTCATCTTCCCGTTTAAATCTCCCTGTAAGTGACACCACATACAAGAAGGCATGAGGCCCTGGACTGCAGAGGGCAACACTGTTTGCCATTTCTTGCGCTAAATCTTCAGGATTTGAAGTTAAATCCGAAAATCCTGGAGTATCAACAATGGACATTTCTCTTCCTAAAACATCTGCTCTATGAATTTCACACTGTTTTGTTACTGAGCTAAAGCTGCGCTCAGATTTAAACAGATTTTTTCTCAGTATGGTGTTCCCTGTTGCACTCTTTCCAGAGCCGGTCTTCCCCAGAAGAAGTAACCTTCTCTCATTGGTGCTGACTTCATGCTCTGCTGGTGACTTTCTCTGTAGAAAAGCTTCTGTCTCTGGAGCTGTTTGACAAAGAAAAAGAAGAACATTTTCCTGGTAAATTATATATTAATACTGACTAGCTGCTACTCTATCTCATAATAAAACTTATGAATAAACAAATTAATTTCACTAACAGTATTGTTGTGTGTTTTTATGCTAAAGGTATACAATTTAAATTTCTTAAAACAGAAGTTATAATACTAAGCAATTATTTAATGTGAATCAATATTCCAGAAGGGCCTTATAAAACTATAAGGCGCTGACATGTTTAATAAATATCAACCTTAAAACTACTTACATCTCTGAGGCTGAACAGTTCTAATGGCTTCAATCAATTTTTTCACTTCATGTTGTTCAGGATGTTGTGCCACATTATTAAAGACAAAGTATCTGTTGTCAAATTTCTGGACAACTTTTTTCAGGTCCTGTGATTCTTGTATTAAATCCTCTATGGTTTGGCCTTCTCTCTCCAGCTCATCTCCTCCAGTGAATATGATCCATGTGTTCTTTATGAGCCAGTCCGTCAAATAATCTTCAATCATCTCAACAGTTCTTTTCTCTTCTGGAGTGAATCTTGTAGGTCTGATCACCAGCAGAATCACAAGTGGGTCTGGTGTACCTAACTCTGGAAGCCCCTGGTATCTCGTAAACATCTCTTCAGGGCTCATTTCATTTGCTGGGTCAAAGAATCCCGGTGTGTCATAAATTGTAAGAGTCACTCCATCTTTGGTAATGCTTTCATATTTAACTTCTTGTGTTACAGTTTTAAAACTTAACTTTGAAGGGAAAGCTTTTCTTCCCAAGATGGTGTTTCCAGTAGCACTTTTCCCATTTCCAGTTTTTCCCAGTAAGACAACATGATGATGCAGAGCAGAGGATGACTTCTCTTCAGCCGCATCTCTAGTTGCCATCTTTTAAAATGATCTACAGATGTGGGTGGAAGTATATCACATTCAGCCAGTTAGGCTATGTAAACCTAATTCAGCATTTTTTTTTTTTATATAAATTTAGTCAAAGCATTACAAGTTTATTTTGACTAAATATAATCATTTGCTCTGCTGAAAACATTTAGAATGGGTGGGGGCTCAATGGCAATTAATAATAAACAAAATACACCAGTACATTTAACTCCCCTCGCTAAAAGTCTGAATTTGTAAATGTACAAATTTATTTATAAAACTGGCATGACACTTGCAAAATGCGGTAAGCAGTAGGCTAGGACTCCATTTAAAACATATAGGCTTTGGTTAGAAGTGTCTTCTTTCCACATGCAGTAGGTGGTGCATAGATACATTTAAAACACTGTGCCATTTTGTCTCGCCCATTTTACAGCAAGGATTTGTTTAAAGAAACAAACAAATTAAAGATATATTATTTGTGTGTGTCCACAGTAAAAAAAAAATATATGCCACTGTATAACAAATCATTTTGTGTAGTCTTTATATAGTGTCATTTTATGAAAATAAACAAGCTACTCATTTAAAAATAAACACAAACAAACAAAACAACAACAGAAAAACTGTAGACTACAAAATGCTGTTCAACCTGTAGCTGCTTGGTCAGTGGATGCCACATATTTCTCCAAAATCGACATATATTACTGATTTTGTAATCATTTTTGCCAATATTGAGATTAAACGAGTTGTTTTAGTTCTTGCAGTGGTCTGTGGAAAGTTATAGGCCTACTATTTTTTTCCCCTAAAAGAACGCATAATTTAGCATACTATACATGAGCAAACTTACCTTGGGCGGATTTTCGCACATATGTCTCAATGCATTAGTTTACCAAAAAATGGAGTATTTTACAGACGTAGTTTTATTTTCCCAGATTAGTTTCGCTTTCACGAGTCTCGTGCTTGTTATCACTTGTCCTTTTTTTCTCCCATCTGTCTCACCGGTAGCTGGGTGAACGATTTTCAGTCTGAGAGGCGGTCTTTATTTGCACTGTAAGCTAAGAGTAGTTAAACTACAAGTTACACGCGCCTTTATTTTTGTATTTATTTTTTAATGGATACGACAAACGACATAAAATTGTTGTTGTTATTCATTACATGAATATATAACAAAATTACACCTCTAAATCTGAAATCTCAGTGAGTCGGCATTTCCCATCACGTGATGTTCGCTCAGTGCCGAAAGGTTCGCCATTATCTGCGGGAATGCTACTGTAATTTACACAGAATCTGAATCATGTCGTCTTCAAGTACCACAGCAGAGACAAAAGGTAACTTTCAAGTGTAGTTTATTTCTTAAGAAAATTGACCGAAATCTGTTTGCTCATAGTTTAGCTATTTGTTTTACTTTCGTTTTCTGGTGGACTGAGGTGTTTACCTTAACAAATCTGAATATACTTCTGTTATTTACCATTTTAAATCGTGTTTGTGGTATGTTATATTAAAAATGCTATTGAAATAAATAAGGGCATTTTTATAATAATACTTTGTCGTTTTATACAATTATAGCTGATCACCACATGGAGGCTATTGCATTCTGCCGTATACAGACAGTACCAAACGGATAATTGCTTTATTTGCTAAAACATAAGTGAAAGCTTTGAATCTTTTTCTGCAGTGATTTGGTCTGTTTTCAAATGTCTTTCTTTTTTTTAGATCCTGATGATGTTCAGACGAGGAAAAGAAGTGGTAGTTTTGATTTTAAACATCCAAATAGTAAGTATATGCCACAACATACAATGTTTTTCTTCATTCATGTGGATTTAATAAACATTACCTGGTCATTGGAATTAATTTATTTCAGAAAAAAAATTAAAATAAAATAAAAAAGTATACTACTTGAAAAATCTGACTTCTTAGTAAATACAGTACAGTAAATCAATGCATTCTGCATTTTAAAAACATCAACACTTTTTTAGTGTCCATGAGAAGGATGGTGCTTGTAGGAAAGACTGGAGCTGGTAAAAGTTCTTCAGGAAACACCATCCTGGGCAGAAAAGCTTTCAGAGCTGCCCAAAGTGCTTCATCTGTTACTAAAGAGTGCTCGAAAGAGACTGGAGAGGTAGCTGACCGTCAGCTGATGCTGGTAGATTGTCCAGGGATTTTTGATACTTCACTCTCAGAGAAAGAAATCATAAAGGAGATGAGTAAATGTATAAATATGATGGCACCTGGACCTCACGCCATCATCCTGGTCATTCAGCCTGGACCGTTCACAAAAGAAGAGAGACTCTCAGTGGAGAAGATCAGAGCCGTATTTGGAGAAGAAGCAGATAAACACACAATCATCCTCTTCACTCATGGTGATAAACTCTCAGAACAAAGCATTGAACAAACACTGAGTGAAGCACGACATGATTTAAAACATCTCGTAGAGTTATGTGGTGGACGATATCATGTGTTTGACAACACAAAAGTTCATGATCGCAGACAGGTTCTGGAGTTTCTTTATAAGGTTGATAACATGTTGCACATGAATGAGGAGAAATATTACACCAGTGACATGTTTCAGCATGTGGAAGAAATGCTGAAGAACAGAGAAGAAGAGCTCAAAACACAATACAATCAGATGATACAGGAATTAACAGACACATTTAATGAAGAAAAGACCAAACTGGAGGAGACCATTAAACAACTGAAAGAATCTGGGCAGGAAAAAGACCTGAAAATTAAAGAGTTAAAGGAGCAACTGAAAAAGAAGGACACACATTTTAAAGAGTTTAAGCGTTTTTATAAGGAGAAATACAGAGCTGTGAGACAGGAGGTGGAAGAAACACAAGTGAATGAAAACATGCCAGTGATCAGAAGACAACTACAAAAGCTTCGTATCTGAGATGTTAGAGTTCACTGACTGCCAGTAATCTTTAGTGTAATACTTTTTCTCTTGTAGAAAACCATATGATATTTGCTATAGATTTTAGTATACCAATTAAGCATTAATTTATCCATTGGGTTCTCTCGTACTTGGATGTGGCCCTGGTTATGCATGGTGTCAGTAGCCTGTTTACTTGTTTACTCGTTATTCCAAACCTGTAACTGCATGACTTAATGACTACCTGTCTTCTATGGACTGTGCTCTGTGAAATGTTTTGTTTGAAAAGTGTGCTGGTTCTGTATTTCTGAATAAAATGTCAAACCATGTGGCATTTTTATGTAATACAAAGACTTTAATATTTTATGTGCAGGATACATTTTAAATGGATCTAAATACTTTCTGGGGATTCTCTCTTTGTGTGTGTTTGTGTATACAGTGTAGCAAATTAGCTTAAAATGGAATTGTATATAAATAATTACAATTAATTATGATTAATTACAATTATTTATATCGGCTGACAGTAATAACTGCAGCAGAAATAAATTGCTATCAACTATTCTGTTCATCCAGCGAACATTCAGTGTAAGTTCATATCAACTCTAAGAAAGGATATTTTCCTGGCCACAGAAAATACTTTCCTAAGTATTAATACATTAGAGCATGTAATTAGGATCAAAAATCGTAAAGGGACATTAATTTGCAAGGCAGAATCAGAAACTCATGTAATTTGTGCACAAGAGTTTTATTAACTAAACACTAACACAAACTAGTCTAACAAACAAACAAACAAACATACAATCACTCATACATGGGGAACGGGCAAAATGGATGAATGAAGCATTAGAGAAACCAGAGAAAGAGTCAGTTAACCACCTGACTAAAACATTGGCGCCGTTTATAACGGGTCTATAACTTATACTAAAACTCTGTTTCATTTAGTTAAATGTACAATACTTACATTCCTTGTGTGTCCGTATGCAGTCTTGGATGAAAGTTCTGATGGTTTGAAGGTTTGGTGGTGTTGGAGTTCAAGTTCTTCCGAGTTTGAAGGGAGATGAACTCCAAAAGATGTTATTCTGGCTCGGTGGTAATTGGGAGTTTCTTCCCAGGTAGAAAGGGAAAAAGAGCTAAGAAATATCTGCTGAGATCCGAGGATCCTTGGTTGAATGGAAAGTCAAGGCCGCAAGGCCTGGCGCAAAACTTAAGGGTCCAGAAGAGTCCTAGCTCACATCCTCATCTTCTCAGAATCTAAAAGATCCGCAGACTGGGTTGGGCGTCACTGATGTGAGAGCTTTATCTGCTATAGAGGTCACACCTCTGGGGTGTCAAAGAGCCAATGGTATCCTGAATTTTTGGAGGGAAAGTTTTACGACTCTTTGTCTCTGAACATGGTCATTTGCATATGTGCTGGATTGGAAGTTGATATACAAACTATTAAAGATTCTTAGAACATAGGTATCAACATATAATATACACTCTCAATTAGATAATCCGAAGACGAATTGATAGAGGCCGAACATGATACAGCTAAAGTGATATTAACTAGTGGTCTATCATAAGCATGCATAAAACAGTGTACAATACACAAGAACATGTACAAGAACAGTAATAATGTACACAATGACCTGAAGATATGTGTGTTCATTCAAAGAAAGGTTTTTCTATTAATTAATTAGAGAAGAGTCCATTTTCCTAAGGGGAAATGAAGTGAGTGTTGCTCTACCTGCATACCTTTGAGCAATAAAACTGGTGTTATCAGATTGGTTGCCATGGAACCGGGGGCCTGGGGTCATTCGCAGACACATCGGCACCCAGTATGTGTATTTGGTGAGGGGTCTGTGACTATTTCTTAATTTAATGACTAATTGATTTGTTAAATCAAATGCAAAATCGTGTGTCTGATTGGTCCAAATGATACAACAGTTACTGAGATACTGACTGTGGTAATTGTGGCTTAAGGCCTATTCACACCATTGTTGATACAACAAAACAACATTAAAATATTGCAACAGTGCATAGTAAAACTCAGATGCATAGTAACTCTGTAATTCTTAAATGCATCAGAAAGGAAGAAAGCAGATATTCATTATGGGAATGGCAAACAATACTTCACAATAAAACACAATAATATCAATGCTTGTATTGTTCAACCTGAAGAACAGGAGCTTGGCTAAAGCTTGATGAATCTGTGATTAGTGATGGAATGATGAGGTCCTCTGCTGGTGAACTGGTGTAAAGATGTGACATCAGAATTAAAAAAATAGAAAAAAAAGATTCAGCCTGTTTCCCATTGCATGTTAAAAGAAAACTGTAACACCGCTATTGATCATCTGATCAGGTTCCAGTAAAATAAATGTGACTTAACCACAGAATGAACCTGCACGACAGTATGATTAGACAGAAACAGCAGAGTATCTGAAGTAATTCACAATGTACAGTTATATAGCCAGCCATCATAATATAAACCTGTTTATCAGGAATATCCTCAATGATGACAGGAAAATGCCACTTTTCCTTTTTTTTTTGTACTGTATTAAAAAAAAGAAAACATCACACAATGACATTTTGCTTTAACATGCACTTTAATAACTTAATTTACTAGTGTTAATCTACAATCAGTAATTCTGTAGCTAAATGGGTACAGTATCTCTGCTGCCTACATTTGAGAATGGTTTAGTTTGTTAAATTATGCTCAAATTTAGAATCATTTTCTTTTATGTTCCACTGAAGAAGTTCATATATTGTAGGGCTGCAACTCTTTCAAGCTGTAACCCTTCAATATCAGATTTCAAATTAACATTTTTATATCTATAGAGACTTGAATGTATGAAACATTTATCTCAAATATCAAGAAATAGTTGCCATTCATGTATCATATTTCTTTATATGTAGTTTTATGAGGATTTGGGTGGCTCTGGATATTACAGTAGAAGCAGTTGAGCAGCAGAAGAGGACAGCAGTCTGTAAGTGTTTTGTATCTTTTCTCATTAGATTTTAGCGTGGTTGTCGTGCAAGGACACATAGTTTACTGTGCACTGTGTAACGAAGAAAGCTCATGTCGAAGAAAGCTTATGTCACACCTCTCTTCATCAGCTTGCACTGGCTGCCATCAAATTCAAGCTACTAATGCTTGCCTGCAAGACAACCACTGGCGTTGCACCAATTTACCTAAACTCGCTAGTTCAGATCTATGCGCCCTCCAGAAGCTTACGTTCTGCAAATGAACGACGCCTCGTGGTGCCATCCCAAAAAGGCACAAAATCACTCTCACGGACCTTTCTGGACGACCTGCCTATCTCAATCAGAGCAGCTGAGACTTTAGCCATTTTCAAAAAAACATCTGAAGACATCTTTTTCGCCATCACCTGAACAGTTAATACTAGCAATTATCTATTCTATTCTATTCTATTCTATTCTATTCATTTTGGTCAAATTTATTTATATATATTAAAAAAATCCTTGCTATGTGCACTGTGCTAGACTAACTGAGACTTATCACAGCACTTGTATATTGTTGCTCTCTTGTTGGTCTGTTTGCTTCTACTTTGTAAGTCGCTTTGGATAAAAGTGTCTGTGAAATGACTAAATATAAAATGTAAATGTACTGGTTTGTGCGTGCAGCACACTAAATGATATAAGCAATATAGCAAAACTACATGATTTTATGTGTGTGATAGCGTGAGTATACATGCATCCACACACGCACTGGTCCAAGGCCTTTATGTTTGCAAGCACAACATGCTTCTGAACACTAGTTGTTTCTCTCAGTTTCATTCTTCCCCATTCACTTTCAATGGCCAGCCATTTTTGTGTGACTTTGTGCAATTTTGTACAAAATAAAAGCCTTTCAAAACAAACTTCCTGATTAAACATTAAAGCACACTAGTGTGATAAACAGTGCAAATTGTCATATTTGTTTTATCTCATATTGTGAAAATTATTCATAAAAAATGCTTTTTTCACTCAAAAAATGTGGTGCCTACTCTCAGATAAACAAGGCCTATGATTAATCAGATGCAAATAGAAACACAAAACCAGTCCTAAATGAAAGGAAACAAGTTGACAAAATGATTGAATCCAATATTTGGTGATAATATAGCATAATGAGTGATTTATAAGCAATTTTTTTAGGCCGGGTCATTTTTGACCGGGAACACCACAAGTGTGACTTTGTGCAATTTTGTGCAAAATAAAAGCATTTAAAAGCAAACTTCCTGATTCACCATTAAAGCACACTAGTGTGATAAACAGTGCAAGTTTTGATCAGTTTTTATTCAATATTGTGAAAATTATTCATAAAAAATGCTTTTTTCACTTAAAAAATGAGGTGCCTACTCTCAGATAAATGAGGCAAATATAAATACAAAACCAGTCCTAAATGAAAGAAAACAAGTTGACAAAAAGATTGAATCCAATATTTGGTGATAATATAGCATAATGAGTGATTTATAAGCAATTTTTGGAAGCCGGGTCATTTTTGACCAGGAACACAACAAGTGCAACAGTGAAAAATCTCCCCCAAAAAAGTATGAAAATGATCAAAAAAATTTTGAGAAGTAGTTATACCCTTTGTGAACAAAGTCACTAAATTTCAGTCCAATGCCATATCATTAACTAGTATTTGTTATTCGCATTCATTCTGGTTCCAGTTTATAATAACCACATTAAACAAACAATATTTCTTAGTTCTTTATTGTTAGGTTTCCATATGCTTGTGTAGCGTGTAACGTGTTTAGCGTGTCACACTAGTGTAACGTTCAGTATGGGCCAATTGATCAGAAGAAAGGTGCGACTACTGGAGAGATGAAGACAGCACAGCAGGTGAGTGAACAATCAATACAAAGTCGTTTTCTGGTTCAGTTTGATTTTGTATTAGGAAAAAATGTACTCTTTAGCTTTTTGCTCAAAATGTGTAAATCACATAGGTAAACAAAGTACAATAAATGATAATATCCACACTCTCGTTGGGTTTTTTAACAGGTACATGGACTCAGCAGTTTGAACTCTTTCGACTCAAATGAAAACAGATTCTCATACACTTACGAGCAATAAAATAATAAAAAAAAACTTGCAAAAATTCAACACTGTGTCAGATTGCTTGTAACACAACAAAATTAAAGAAACAATAGACAATGCTTTCACACAAAATATTGTGCTCAATAAATTGAATACCTCAAAAATGTGATCAAATAAACAATCAGTTTGATTTCTTTCATTGATTTCAATCATTTGATTTTGATCAATTTTCACTTTCAGTTGCAAATGAATCACTTTCTCCTCAAAACTCAAAAGTCTGTCGAATGTGCATCAGAGGCTCAAGATTTGACAAATTAATTCAGTTAACCTGAGTTCATGAATTGAATAGATGAGTTCAGAGAACTGTTGATTCTTTTAGAATAGTTCAGGATCACAGTTAATGTCTTTCGTTGAGAAATCAAAAATGGAAAAAATAGAAAAAAACTAGATGATCTCAATGAGTCCGAGTCCCGTTTGTCCAAAAGTAAAAGAAAGAGTCCTCCTACCAGTTTGATGGCTCAAAAAACAGTTCAACAGAGAAAACGTTTCTCTCGCAAAACTTTTGCCTTCCCTTGCGAAACTTTGCTTCCCTCGCAAAACTTTGCTTCCCTCGCAAAACTTTTGCATTCCCTCGCGAAACTTTGCTTCCCTCGCAAAACTTTTGCGAGGGAACGCAAAAGTTTCGCGTTCTCTCGCAAAGATATTTGCGTTCATACAGCTCCGTTTGTTCACAATGGAGAGGTTCATAGAGTTTTATTTTTAACTTGGACTCAAGTCTAAAGAAATACAGTCAGTGCTTAGTTCAAGGCACGGTTTTGGGACATTCTAAAACGCTTAATGCTTTAAAACAGTGACACTGGAGGACCAAATTCGATAATAATAAAAGGTGATCAAATTATTAGGCTAATTTTAATAACCTTATTAATAATATTACTAAGCAGAAGCCCAGAATATGAATACCCTGCAGATGGCGATATCGCCTCTCCCGCCCAAGAAATAAGCCACAGCCGATAAAGTTGCTGACTTGTCGTGCACAATCACAGTGTAATCAGTTCAAATGTAATGGAGTAAAGAGTACATATATTCAATCAAAAATGTAGTCGAGTAGAGAGTAAAAGTTGCTTATATTTTTGATACTCAGTACAAGTACAAAGTAGCCAAAAAAATACTTAAGTACAGTAACGAAGTCCATTTACTCAAATACTTTACACCACTGGATCACCGTAGCCACCAGATCCAGTCTGTATCCAGATCAGATGGTGGATAAGCACATAGAGACGACCTCTACAGCCCTGAATGTCAGCGGAGACCAGGACTACTGGATGAGCCTAGAGACAGATCCCCAGTAAAGACCCTGTCTCCTAGACGGCCATCAGCACAAGATCACAGGAACCAGATGAGTCCTCTGCACAATCTGACTTTGCTGCAGTTGGAAATGAACTATTGGTTCGTCTGGCCAGAGGAGAACTGTTCTACTAACAGTAAGTAACTAGCAGTCATTAGAGTATTAGTAGACTGTCTGCTTAATATCTTCTAACACTTTATTTTGATGGGTCCGCAACATACAACATACTATCAGAAACTTTGCAAGTATATGTCAACTTATTCTACTAACCCTAAACCTACCCTACTGAGAGTTAATAGACATGTAGTTGCAAATTAATGAGAAATAGTTGACGTGTAGTTGACATGTAGTTACAAAGTTACTTATAGTTAGTAGAATGTCTAAAGTGGACTATCGAAATAAAGTGTAACCTTTTTTTTTCCACGTTACATGATTTGACTAATTTTTACGTAGAAAGGGCGACAGCGCACTGCATTAAAAGAAATGAACGGTCATGTTTTCATAACCGCTGGCCAAATTAAAAAACAAAACTAAAATTATATCATCTTTGAGAGCAAGGGGGCCCCCTGGTGTTTCGGGGGCCCTATGCAGCTTGTGTACTTCACTTATAGGGAGGATCGGCTCTGATTCCTTAATTCAAGATTGACGGGGAAGAGGGCAAGATGTGCCACTTTTTTCTTTTTACCTTTTTTACCTTTTTATTATTTTAATGATTTTAATGACCGAAATACCAAACTGAACTAGATGATGACATCACTGAATCAACAAAAAACTGAATTTACTGTTGTTGTTGTTTTTTCCTTTTGCATTATTGACAAACTGTTTTTCTGTTTGACACTGTAAAGTTGCTCTGACACAATTTGCATTGTATAAAGTGCTATATAAATAAAGCTGACTTGACTTGAAAATGATAACTACCATGAATATCAAAGATAAGGTCTATTTGGTGTCCTTAAAAAACAAAAATCACAATAATGGATGCTAAAAAGGTCAAATTTATTAAGGTGACCAGACTGGAAAGAAACAAAATGTCTGTTTCAGTTTTATATATAAAAGGTAAAACAATGGAAGGAAAAATAATGTTGCAATATTTGATGCTTTTATTAAATACTGACAATACAAGTAAAATGCCAATATGTAATGGCGCAGGTGAAAGATACATCCTATGGATAAGCTGGGATGTGTCATCAGTGATGTTTCCTGTATTCTTTGGGTGTTTCGGGTCTTTCAACATCATATGCCCTCATCCAGGTGACCCAGCTGCTACTGCCTTTAGAACGTGGTCATGCCACCAGCTGTAGCCATTCCCAACAGTGCTGTAACTTTGTTTTAAAAAGCTACGTTTTTAAATTTTTAAGTTTAAAAAAAGTTTTCTTGTTTTTGTAATCAAGAGAATTCTAATCAGATAGCTTAAGGTAAGTAAATACAGAAAAAAAGTATTGATATTGTTGACATTCATCTTTATGCAATGAAAACAATCAAAGAATGACACAGCCTGATTTATTTTTCAGTTTTTCAACTTCTTGTCTTAGCTCTTTTATTTCTTCTCCTTTCTGTTCATTCAGGAGTTTGTAGAGTTTTTCCAGTAACTCCTGTTGTTTCTGACGTTCTTTAATCATCTCATCAAGCTCCAGAACGTGCTGAAGTTTACTTTCTGTTGACCTTCTAAATTCTTCTGCTTGTTTTCTGGCTTCATATTGATATTTCTTTTTCATCTCTTTTATTCCCTCGTCATATTTTTGTTTAATTTCACCTTGCTTTTCCTCTTCTCTTTCTTTTCTCTCCTTCTCATCTCTTTCTCTTTTCTTGATCTCTTCTTTATGCTCTTGTTGCAGATCTTCAATTATTTTCTTCCATTTATTTCTCTCTTTTTCTTGTCTCTCATCATGTTTTTGTTTTCTTCTCTCCCACTTCTCATTTCTTTCACGCTCCAGTTGTTCATAATATCTTTTCATTTCATTTCTCTTTTTGTCATATTCTCTCTCTTTTTCTTCTCTTTCTCTTTTCTCTTTCTCTTTCTCCTTTTCTACCTTTTGTAGTTCTTCTTCTCTCTCTCTTTCAAATCTCTTTCTCATTTTCTCCAGTTCTTCTTGTTTTTCTCTCAGTTGTTCCTCGTGTTTCTCTTTTCTCTTTCTTTCTTCTTCCTCCCGTTCTCTCATCTGTCGTTTCTTTTCACCCTCCCATTCTCTAAGCTGTTGTTTTATTTCCTCTTGAGTCTCTTTTCTGTCATTTTCAGCCTCTTTTATTTTTATTTTCCATCTCTGTCTCTCTTCATCTTCTTCTTCATTCCTCCTTTTCTCCTCCATGTACCTCTTCTTCGTTTCTTCTTCTTGTTTCATCTGTAACTCTGCTATAATGCATTCATGGTCATTTTTCATCCTTTCCAGATCTTGTCTGTATTTCTCTTCTCTCTTTCTATCTTCTTCTTCTCTTTCTTTTTGCAGTTTTTCACATTGTTTTATCTGATTTTCAATCTCTCTCTTCATCTCTTCAAATTTTCCATCATATTGAGCTTTTTGCTGTTTTTCCTCCTCTAATCGTTTCTGGTTCTCAATTTCTTGTTCCTGTTTTTCTGTTTTATGTTTTTCTTCTAAATCTTTTAATAGTCTTTGCTCTCTTTGTCTGAACTCATTCTCTCTTTGTATCCTCTCCTCATCTGCTTTTCTTTTCTCTGCCTCCAATCTTTTCTTGAGCTCTTCCATTTCTTTCTCATGTTTGATTCTCAGTTTCTCATGTTGAGTCTGAATTTCTCTCTCTCTCTCTTTCATTATTTCCTCCATTCTCTTTTTAATGGACATCTCTGCCTCCTCAAACATGCTGTTAGTGAAGTATCGACCCTCATTAGTATTTTTCACCTCTTCTATCGTGTTTAACAGTTGAATCACTTGAGTTCTGTCTTGTTTATCATTGTTATTAAAAACCAGGAATCTGTTTTTGCAATCTCTGATCAATTTCTTCAGTTCAGCAGACTTACTTTTACTCACATGTTTGTCTATGGACTCATTCTTTAGTTCATCTCCTCTAGTGAACAGAACGATGCTGAACTGAGCAGATTTTGGACCAAATATCTTCTTTATCAGATCAACAGTGTCTGTTTCTGCCATGTCGAATCTTCCCAATCTCAACACAATGACAAACACATGAGGTCCAGGTGACGACATTGAAACACATTTCACTATTTCTTCTGCCACTTGATCATTTGAGAGTGTTGTGTCAAAGAGGCCTGGAGTATCAACAACAGCTACTAATCGACCATCAACTTCACCAACTCCCTTCATGCAAACAGTCGTCACTGAATCAAGACTTATTTCACTCACAAACTCATTTCTTCCCAGAATAGTGTTTCCTGTTGCACTCTTTCCACTTCCTGTCCTTCCAATCAGCACAATCCTCAGACACTCCTGATCATCTGCTTCACCGTCAGCACCTGAAAATCACATTAGTATAATTAATGGTTAAATTTCCAGCGGAGTTACTAGTTACTTTGTGGACAGAAGAAGCAAATATTTTCTGGCTTTAATTTCACCTGTATTTTACATTGATAATTTTGTGAAATTTCCTGGAAGTGACAGCTTTATTCTCTTGAACACATGAGATGGAAATGCAGCTTGTCACTTGAATGAAAACATTGCTCTGTTTTGCTTTCTATACATTAAGAAAATTATTACCAAGAAATTATAACCTACAAGAGATTTTAAGGGTAAAATTCACTCACCCTCTGACTCCATCTTCTGATGTAACTCTTTTATATCATTCTCCATTTTCCTCAGTTTTTCTTCATATTTCTTCTCTGTTTCATGCCTGGCTCTGTTCTCTTGAGCTTTCACATACATCTGTGGTGAATATGGTTCAGTCTTCATGTTCTCTATATAATCCAGTAGATCTGAAATCTGTCTGGAGTTTTCAGGTTCATTTAACCCCATCACTCTGTACTGACCTCCACAACGACTGATTAACCTCTGAGATTCTGGGCTGGATTTGATTAAATCTGCCACTGGTCCTTCAACAGGGAGATTTGAGGTGAAGAGAACCATGAAGTGCTCTCTAGAGTCAAATATCCTCAGGATCTCTTCCATTTCTGCTTTGGCTTCATCTGTCAGTGGACCAACAGGAACAATTATGAGGAAAGCATGAACTCCAGGATCACAGAAAGACACACAGCGGAGAGTCTGACGCATCACGTCCTCCTCTGAGAGCTGACTGAGAGCTGGAAGCTCCACCAGACTGATCAGACGATCATGAACTTCCACGTCTGATCTTCTCTCAGTCTGCTGCAGGACCCGCTCTGATATTGAGGATTTTAATGTCCCTTCACTCACGCACACAACCAGATTTAGCTTTGACACTGGAAAATGTTGCAAAGCATATATCAGACATCTAGATTACAACAGAATAACAACTAGCATAAATTGCATCTTTCAATGTTTATCCTTTTTTTTAGCTTACTGTTAGGGCGAGTAAAATTTGGACTGCTGGAGCGATAACCATCAGGACTTTCCTCTTTCTCTCCTTTTCTCCCTGTAATTAAAATAAATCACGCACAAAAATAGTTTAAAAAATATTATATTATTGATGAGTGTGTACTTCACTCAGTGAAGTCACCAAAGCAAAAACACACACTGGGTAGCATAAACCTGTGCAAAGAAATATTTAATCTTTCAATTTAACCAATTAACCTTTTATTAGGATCAGACACTCCAGTGCGATTCAAATTAAACATGGAGGATTTTATCAAGAAAGTAAAGTGTATCTGAGATAGAAAAAAAAAATAAAAAAATCTAAAACCAACTGAAGGGTAAATATTTTGTAGCTTGCAAAGGAAGGGAACATCGTTGTCTTTCGATTACAGTGTTTGTCATGTTAATTCTGCTGTCAGACAAAGGGTGGCAGCAGAAGAGCTGAAAGCAAGCTCTTTGTTGCATTGGAATGTTCAGTTGAGTTATTATACCAAAGCAAAAACTAAATGGAAATTTACAGCTTCAACTATTTTTAATTTTGGCTGAATTATTTTAATAACTAAAATCTCTGTTAAATATATATTTATTTTCATTTTATTTTTGTTTGTTTTGTTTTGTTTTCTTCCTTAAACAAGACACATATGTAAGAGCTGAAATTGTGAGAGCTTTACTACATTTTTAAAGCCTCCCAACTTAAGGGAACCTAATTTACACAGAATTCAGCACAGGATATATACATATATATTGTGACGAGCGTCCCGACGATCTATCAGCGTTGCCCTGGAAACGGACGAGGAACACCTGCACTCGCTCATGAAGGAGGAAGCGAGCGCACCTGTCCCCAATCTGGCCGCAGCCAGATAAGCTGCGTGAGCCGCATGCTCGGGGAGTCACAGCTCCGAAACGCACCTACTCTAATGCACTGTATGCTTCATCTCTCTTCCAGACACGAGCCTCTGAGCGACCCAGCCTGCACCGACGACAGAGCCGGTCCCTCACGCCTTCGTCTCGCACCAAGAGAGCACGCCATTCACCGCCACGCCTCACTTCACTTGCCTCACGATCACTGCTAATAAAATCCACCCTCTGGGGTATTTAACTGAGCTCTCCTTGTTGCGTGTTCCTTCCACCCCGTTACAATATATATACACATACAGTCAGGTCCATAAATATTGGGACATTGACACAATTCTAACATTTTTGGCTCTATACACCACCACAATGGATTTCAAATGAAATGAACAAGATGTGCTTTAACTGCAGACTGTCAGCTTTAATTTGAGGGTATTTACATCCAAATCGGAGTGAGCAGTGCTAGGAATTACAACGATTTACATATGTGCCTCCCACTTGTTAAGGGACCAAAAGTAATGGGACAGAATAATAATCATAAATCAAACTTTCACTTTTTAATACTTAGTTGCAAATCCTTTGCAGTCAGTTACAGCGAAGTCTAGGACACATAGACATCACCAGGCGCTGGGTTTCATCCTGGTGATGCTCTGCCAGGCCTCTCTACTACCAACGTCTTCAGTTTCCTGCTTGTTCTTGGGGCATTTCCCCTTCCAGTTTTGTCTTCAGCAAGTGAAATGCATGCTCAGTCGGATTCAGGTCAGGTGATTGACTTGGCCATTGCATAACAATTCCCTTCTTTCCCTTCCGAAACTCTGGTTGTTTTGCAGTATGCTTTGGGTCATTGTCCATCTGCATGAGCCGTCCAATGAGTTCTGAAACGTTGTGGCTGAATATGAGCAGATAATGTTGCAGAAACACTTCAAATTCATCCTGCTTTGTCGGCAGTCACATCATCAATAAATACAAAGACCAGTTCACTGGCAGCCACATAATACTTACGCCATGACACTACCACCACCATGCTTCACTGATATGAGGTGGTATGCTTAGGATCTGAGCAGTTCCTTTCCTTCTCCATATTCTCTTTACATATCTGGTACAAGTTGATCTTGGTCTCATCTGTCCATAGGGTGTTGTTCCAGAACTGTGGGCTTTTTAGATGTCGTTTGGCAGAGCTCTAATCTGGCCTTCCTGTTTTGAAACTCCTGTGGTTTACATCCGTATGAGTGAACCCTCTGTATTCACTCTGGTAAGTCTTCTCTTGATTGTTGACTTTGACACCCATACACCTACCTCCTGGAAGTGTTCTTGATCTAGCCATGTTGTGAAGGTGTTTTCTTCACCGAGAAGAGTGCCGGTCATCCACCACAGTTGTTTTCCGTGGTCTTCCGGGTCTTTGGTCATTGCTGGCTCACTGGTGCATTCCTTCTTTTTAAGAATGTTCCAAACAGTTGTTTTTGGCCACGATCTAATGTTTTTGCTATCTCTCTGATGGGTTTGTTTTGTTTTTTTCAGCCTAATGATGGTTGCTTCACTGATAGTGACAGCTCTTTGGATCTCATCTTGACAGTTGACAGCAACAATTCCAAATGCAAATAGCACACTTGAAATGAACTCTGGACCTTTTATCTGCTCATTAGCAATTGGGATAATGAGGAATCTTACACACCTGGCCATGAACAGCTGAAGTAATTGTCCAATCACTTTTGGTCCATATTATAAGTAAGAAGCCACATATGCAAACTCTTGCCAATTTCTCTTACGTTCACCTGATTTGGATGTAAATACCCTCAAATTAAAGCTGACAGTCTGCAGTTAAAGCACATCTTGTTCGTTTCATTTGAAATCCATTGTGGTGGTGTATAGAGCCAAAAATGTTAGAATTGTGTCGATGTCCCAATATTTATGGACCTGGCTGTATATATATTCATACACACAGATATATAGCATATGATAAATTGGTCACACATTATTTTAAGATGTGTTTGAAAACAACATCAAACTAACATAATTAATTAAACATAATTAACATAAGTATTCCACAGCATATTTTTTTCCAATTACTACTAATATACTACAATACACTATAAAATATTATTATGTACACGTAGGGAAAATAAGGTACGAAATGTACCTTAGCCTTTGTATGCTAGGGCATCGCCCCAGTGGCAGCTTTATTTTCTGAGAGTGTAGATTTGCTCGGTTTGTCTTTGTCAGAAATTCTTCTTTGCTGAGAAAAGTTGATGTAAACTTCAATCTTTAAATTGAATCTTTCCCAAAAAATATTTAAACAAACAAATCAAACATGGAGTGTCAAGTCAGCAGACCCTCAAGCAAGTCTCACAATAAACCATGTGCTGTAGCAGAAATGGTGTCTGTTCCTCCTTTTATACAGTTGGTAGAATATGCAGTAATAGAATATGCTAGAAATTTGAAAAATGCAACAGACTAGAAAATTTACTATCATATATATTTAACGTCTAAATGGTAATATCTAAATGTTACTTTTTACATCAATGTCTCAGTGTTTGTGAGAAATCTAGCCTATAAGTCTATATATATTCTATACAGTCTTCTTCATATTGTATAGGCCTAATCCATTACATATATACATATATTTTAATCTTTCAAATAAACTGTTTGCGATAACAATACATTAACAAAAATGAAGATATAATGTGTGAATGATGTTATTTTATGCAAACAACTCACTAATCACCATGAGCTGGATATGCACTATTACTCATTTACATTCATATTCATATTCATTTTCATAGGCAATGTGCAAAATGCAATTGTAAACTTAAATGTGCATTTAAAGATGCATTCTGAGGTACTCCACACTATGGAGGGTCAAATTTAAATAAGTCATTAGATTAATACATAAATAAATGGTTTAATAGTGCAAGAAATAAAAAGAAGAACCCTCGAGTACACAGTAGCTACTGCATTATTGATTGCTTTGATTTTTTTTCTTCCTTTCTTTCTTCTGTCAGTACCGGAAACAATAGTTTAAAGTCAGAATAAGATCAAAGCAAAACTTAAAAAGCACTAACAAATGCCAAAATAACCGCACACAATGATCCTACAAAGTACGATTACAGACAGAAACGAGCTGAAGTGAGACTGTGATTGCATGATTTAGTTTTATTTCCATGTGTTTACAGTTTGTTTGTTTTTTCCTATTAGTTGCATACTCTTTCTATATGTGAATATTAAGCAAACACCTACCTACAACTCTGCTCAAAGAGTGTAAAAATCAGAGAATCATTTACCCTATTCGATTCTGATAGCTCGCCAAAGATACATTCAATACGCAAGCACACACAAGAAGTTTAACTTGTCTGTTTGGCAGAACTCAAATCTTACCTTCTGTGTGCTCCATTTTATCATCAACGACTTCAAGTTTCCAAAACAGCTGTCTCTGACTGAAGTTGAAAGGAGCGCATACTGTATAAAACCCAGCTGCGTCCCCTAGAGGCTTTTACATCATATTCCAGTTCACCAGTAAAGATGTGAACCTAATATCTGGTTAAAAATGAAGAGTTTATAAAAACAAGTGACAAACTGTGCTAAAACGACAAACCGTAATGCGCTTAGCGTGTATTGAAAAATTAATTATTATCCATAGAAAATGTTTTGTTTTGTGACCGTTGCTCAACATGAAAAGATCAAAGAACTAAAATAGACATTTACAGCATTAATGAAACCCTAATCTCATTCAGTTTTATATTACTTCATCTAGTTGCATTGCTACCTAAACTCATAGAGTTACATACAGTAAATCAAAATTGAAATTAGTAGTTCTTCTGATATACCAGTATGTCCTAGATGAGCCAAGGTGAAAAAGAAATTTTTCCTAAGGTTTCATTAACCATGCTAGAGTAATATTAAATATGCACCACCTCCATGGAAATGATGATGATGATGATGATGATGATGAAGAATGTAACCTCTTTATTTATTTATTTATTTATTTATGTTTATTTTTATGAAATTAAAGAATGTGACACTCTAATTGAGAGCTTCTCAATGACACATTTAATATAACAGCATTTTGCACATTTGTGCAACCTATATGATTACATAAAGCTGCTAAATGTATGCTTGGTCTATTACCAAACCTTCTGTACCCTTCTGATGGGTAGGTATACATCAAGTGTGCAGCAAAACCACTATAGAGACAGGATGTGGTTGTGTATTTGCGCAAGAAGACTTTATGTGTACATGCAGGATGTAGCATAGACGACATGGGTTGTTGCCTAGTACCTGCTAGCATGTTATGAAACATTATGACAGTTTTTTTTTTATGCCTGGTTCACACCATGGAAATATGTATTTTATTTTTATAGTGATATTGCTTTTAAAGTTTTTAAACTAAAACACTAAAAATATGTTTTTCAAATTAAATATAAATATTGTGATAAATATAAATATTAAATTACATTTTGAAAACCAGATTTTCAGTGTGATTTCAGTGAGTAAACTAGAAAGGTTTCCATTTTATTAAATATCCAAAACAAGCCATAAATTTGCCCTGAAAGGAGCCCCATCAGCCTAATTATATAATCAGACAGCAGTCACTTCCTGACTCAGTCCATAAAATATTAAAGACATTCAGCAAGAATACTTAAAACCATCATTAAAAAAGTCAGAAAACTCCCATGATTTCCAATACTAGAGTAATGAAGACAAAGTGCCTCATATTGGGAAAAAATGAGAAAATCTGCAGTTTGGCAGCCAAATATGCCTGTCTGACAAAACCTGAAGACTAACCAATAAGCCCTTAGTTCCACATGACCTTTTATTCATCTATTGTATCAATTTTGATCAGTTTTATTTAAGTAAAATATCTTGTTTGCAGATGTCCCAGCACCAGATCATCTATGGCAGCATCTGGAGTTCCTGCACAACGTCTGCTCTCAGAGATGCACATTTTTCTACACAAAGAATATGAAAAAAAAATTCAGTCTGATGCCAAACAAGGTTAAACTCATACCTTATCAAGGTCAAACCTGTCAGGTATGTGAATTTCTGTCTTCTGATCTCTCTCTATACAGTAGGCTATATCCAGTAACAACTAAGAAGATAGTTCAGCTACAATATATTTCTCAGTTCCTAGGTGGTATTAAAGGTAAATCAGCTCACTGAAAAACAACAATGACACCTCAGTGGCATTTCAGGACTCTAAATTTGAATTTAATTGCTTGCACATAAAGGACAGGTGAAATGTCAATGGGATGAACTGATGTGTGTCCATATTTCATTGTTTGTATTATCCACTACTAAGATATTCATGCTTTACATCAAAGCAACAAGTGACATTTGCACCAATCGTTGTTGTCATGAATCCGGTCTGTGGCCTTCCACCCGATAGCCACCAGAGGTCACCCTTCCATCATAGTGACTCTCACATTGCACAGACTGTTTCACATTATCTCGGACTACATTTCCCAGCAGCCATTTCACTCATCACACAGCTGTCACCAATCACACGCTCACACCTGAGAATTATCACACAATCACACACCCTACTTAAACCATGGACTTCCTCTTCCTCTCTGCCGAGTATTGTTCTGCGTTTTTCACTCTCCAAGTGTTAGCTGCTTTACCGAGCCATTCTGTGTTTCCCTGTCTTAGTCTAGTTTTATCTTGTGTTCGCCTGTTACCTGATTCTCGCCTGTGTGTCTCGGATTAACCCTTTGCCTTGCCGTTTGGATTCTGGTTGCTCCTGCCTGGACTATCACTCACGTTATCGGATTACCTCTCTTGTTAAGCCCTCTGGATATTGTTTGCCAATCGAAGGGCCATTCTTGTCCTTGGATTACTCTTTATCTTGCCAGTATTTTACCTGTTTGCTGGTGTTTCGACCCTGCCTGTGTTCGTTGACCACGTCTGTTAAAATAAAGCTTGCACATGGATCCGCACGTTTCGCGTCTTGTTCGCCCTGTTACAGAATACTCGGCCACACAAGGATCCAGCGGCTTTTCTCAGGAACCCTGGCCAGGTATGGACCCTTTTGACCAGCTGCTCGACCTGAGACAGGGGAGTTCATCTTTTGAGGAGTACATCATTCAGTTCTGTGAAATATCTTACAGGGTACCCATTAATGAGGTCGTATTAAAAGACTTTTTTTGTTTTGGATTAAATGAGCCCATTAAGTCATGTTTTCCTGCAGGAAAGTTTAATTGAATTTTAAAGGACTTTATGGACTATGCTTTGCTGTGTGCTGACTCTTTGCTTACTGTGGGTGTCACGGAAGAGGAAAGCGACACCGCGTCTGTGACTAAAATGGCGGACGCACCAGAGAGCGTTCACAAAATGGCAGCCACAACAACACCCTGTCATGTCATTGCTGCCAGTCATGAGTCAATTCAAGTCACAGTTGATTTTAAAGAGCCAAGTCAAGTCACAGTTGATCTTCATAAGTCAAGCCAAGTCGCCGTTGATCGTCGTGAGTCCAGTCAAGTCAAAGCTGACCTTCCAGAGTCTCTTCACGCCTCCGCTGACCTTCCAGAGTCTCTTCACGTATCCGCTGACAATCCAGAACCACGTTACGTCACAGCTGATCAGCCAGAGTCTTGTCACGTCCTGTCTGTCGCACCCAGATATTCAAGGTCATTGCTTCGATTTCCCAGTCTGATAGCCAGTGTGAGGGATGCACCGCTGGTGTCTGCATGTGCAGCTGGTATCCCCAAACCCACTCACTCTATCCCTCCTGTCTCTGAACTAATTCCTCTGTCAGTAGCGCTTCCCACAATGGGGATCGCTTTATGGTGTATTTGGGCCGAATACACCACCACTCAAACTCTAAAAATGGCAGCGCCCACTATGATGTCTCTAGAGGGGCAGCTGATGCTGCAAAACCTCTTGGGGTAGTGACACTCACCGCTGTGCTCTCCAAAGCGATGGCACTGACTGCAGCTTCTTCAGAGGTGGTGGCACATGCCGCAGAACCTCCCGAAGCGACGGTGCTCGCTTCAGTTCCTTGCGTGGTGGTGGCGCCAAGCAATGCACTTACAGCCTGTCATGTAGCGGTCGGAGGAACCGTTGCTGAGCTCCCCCTGTTTCCTGATGGTACTGCTGTAGAACCTCCAGAGGTGGCAGCATCTGCTGCAGAACCTCCAGAGGTGTCAGTGGTATCAGTCTGTGAATCCTCGTCCTGTCCTGTCACGGCTATGGAGGCCGCCTATGAATCCTTGTCCTGTCCTGTCACGGCTATGAAGGCCGTCTGCGAATCCTTGCCCTGTCCTGTCACGGCTATGGAGGCCGTCTACGAATCCTTGCCCTGTCCCGTCACAGCTAGGGAGGCCTTTGGTGAACTATTGTCTCATCCTGAATCGGCCACAGAGGCCGCTTATGAACTTTTCTCCTGTCCCGATCCAGCCGAGGAGGCTACCTATGAACTCTCAGTCTTGTCAATCACAGCCAAGGACTTTGTCCGCGAACTTTATGACTGTCCTGTTACTAATGAACTTGCTATGTGCCCTAGTAACCTTGTCACAGCCAAAAAGGTAACCTTTGAACACTTAACCCTGCCTGCTATGAACTCTGAAACCATGAATGAAATCTCTATTTGCTCCATTACTTCTGTCTTTGCCACAGAGACCACTGGTGAATTGTCTGTCTATCCAGTACCTGCCAATGCTTCTGGTTATGAACTATCTGTTGGTCATGACTTGGTCATTGAGTCTGTTGTTGAACCATCCATCTGTCCAGTTTCCCTTAATGAGCCTGATTATGAACTGCCTACCTGTTCAGTTCCAGTCAATGAGTCTGATTTTAAACTGTCTCTCTTGCCAGTTTCTATCACTGAACTGTCTACCAATTTAGTACTAGTCAATGCATCCAATCGTGAACTGTCTGTTGGTTTAAATTCTGCAATCAAATCTGATGCTGACTTATCCGTTGGTCCAGTCTCTTCTAAGGAGCCTGAATGTGAAGTGTTAATCTGTCTAGTTTCAGTCGATGGACCTGATTTTGAATTGTCTGCCTGTTTGGTTTCAGTCAATGGACCTGATCATGAACTGTCTACCTGTCAAGCCCCAGTCAGTGAGCCTGGTTGTGAACTGTCTGCTTGTTCAGTGGGCTCCAGGGAAACTGATAATGAACTTCTTGTATTCCCTGCCTCGGTCCTTGAGGCCATATATGCTCTGTCTGTTTCGTGTGTCTCAGTGTTCCCTAGGTCCCAGTTCCTGCTCTGGTGGTCTTCTGCCCCGTCTGCTCCGCCGTGGTGGTGTTCTACTCCAGTCTGGTGGTCTTCTGCTCCGCCGTGGTGGTCTTCTGCTCCGGTCTGGTGGTCTTCTGCTCCGCCTGCTCTGCCGTGGAGATCTTCTGCTCCGCCCTGGTGGGCTCCTGTTCCGTCTGCTCCGCCCTGGTGGGCTCCTGTTCTGTCCTGGTCTCCGGTTCCGCCCTGGTTCCCTGCCCCGCCTTGGTTCTCTGCTCCACCCTGGCTTCCTGCTTCGCCGGTTCCGCTTGGGTGTCCTGCTCTGCCTCAGTCCCCGGTCTTCCCACTTCCATGTGGACCTGACCCACCGTCCCTCCCCCTGTTCCGCCTCCGCTCCACCACCCACCTGGATTTGACTGTTTTAGGAGCGCCTGGAAGCCACTCCTTGGGGGGGGGGTCATGAATCCGGTCTGTGGCATTCCACCCGATAGCCACCAGAGGTCACCCTTCCATCATAGTGACTCTCACATTGCACAGACTGTTTCACATTATCCCGGACTACATTTCCCAGCAGCCATTTCACTCATCACACAGCTGTCACCAATCACACGCTCACACCTGAGAATTATCACACAATCACACACACTACTTAAACCATGGACTTCCTCTTCCTCTCTGCAGAGTATTGTTCTGCGTTTTTCACTCTCCAAGTGTTTGCTGCTTTACCGAGCCATTCTGTGTTTCCCTGTCTTAATCTAGTTTTATCTTGTGTTCGCCTGTTGCCTGATTCTTGCCTGTGTGTCTCGGATTAACCCTTTGCCTTGCCGTTTGGATTCTGTTTGCTCCTGCCTGGACTATCATTCACATTATCTGATTACCTTTCTTGTTAAGCCCTCTGGTTATTGTTCGCCAATCGAAGGCCCACTCTTGTCCTTGGATTACTCTTTATCTTGCCTGTGTCTTACCTGTTTGCTGGTGTTTCGACCCTGCCTGTGTTCGTTGACCACTTCTGTTAAAATAAAGCTTGCACATGGATCCGCACGTCTCACGTCTTGTTCGCCCTGTTACAGATGTACTATGAAACAGTGTGTATTACACTCGCTAGATTAAATCAGAAAAATCAATAAACAGAAGGGTCAAGTGGAGTTGTGTTTAAAGACAGTTTTTATCATGCAAAGGCAGTATTAGATACAGTTGCATCACTGTTTGTAGAAGACATCTGCTTCGTCTGATACCTAAAAAAGTCAATATTGCACTGAAGAGAAAGAACAAAACTTGTTAAAAATCGTCAGCCAGACCAGAAGAAATTCTGCAGGGGTTGTTATACTTAAGCCTGGAATACACTACATGATTTTTGCCCCGATTTTCTGCCGATTTACAGTCTGGAGAAGTTGATGCTAGTTGCTGAAAGTCAGAGCCAGTCTGCAGATTACAGCTGACAGATTCCATAGAAAATCATGTAGTGTAAGATGGTCACAGACTCTGATATTTTAGCTTCAGACTAAGATTCCATCCAGCTGGAGGATATCATGTTTGATATTTTCAGCCGACTTTAGAACACAGATTGTTTTCATTTGTCATGCTTCTCCTAGCAACAAGGTGCACGTTTCTGCGTGAGTTTGTTGTGATTGGAACAACTTTAAAATCTGGATAGTGTATGATCCTCGGTCATGTAGTGTATGATGATCCGCTTTCCTTTGTCACTATATTTACAAAGTCAGTAAGTGTATGATGCTGAGTGTTTTAAAAATCTGTTCAGATTTTAAAAGTCATGTAGTGTATTCCAGCCTGTAAGGCCCACTGTTGTAATATTACAACATCAGTTTTAGCTCCACTAAAATAAGCCTGTACTTGTTTTTTAGCCTTTAAGATCCCATTTACACAACTAGTAGGTCCTATTGTTCAGTCCTGCAATGTTGTTGGGTGGTATATTTTGTAAATAGGTCTGGTTACCTGGCCATAAACTTTCTCAACCTGCACACTTGCTTTAAGGGACTTCACCTTTTTTATTGCACTGGATAAATCAACATGCAAGTAAATATAATGCCTAATATATATATATATATATATATATATATATATATATATTTTTTTTTTTTTTTTTTTTTTTTTTTTTTTTTCTGTGATTAGTAATATGTGTAGATCACACAGATATTAAGGTACTGTTAAATACTTTGATTAAATTAGATTTTTTGCTTGTTATGTCAATGTTGTAATTTTACAACATTGGGCTAGAGTGGTAGCAAAATTTGCCTGTGCACCTTACACATTACATGAATGAATTGTACTTCTAATTTGTTAGCAACATACTTTTTGACCATTTTTGAAAATATAATTTTGATTTTTAATGTCTTATTTGTTACTTTTTTGAGTTTTATTCCAAATTAAATGATTATTACAGTAAATAAGTTCAAGTTGAATTAAAAAATAAATGATTTCTTTGATCATTTTAAATTATTTGTCATGCAATATTTTAAAATATACTTAACTGGTTCTGTTTTCTTTTCTGGGCTTAACATGTTTGCTCAAATGTGTGCTTGATGCATGAGGGCCAGGTGACAATATTCTGGAATGTGGGGGTTATATGTGCTATTATCATGATAAGTAGAACACAATAAGCCATCAGACTGTATTGTTTAAAATCTGTGAAATGTGTGATTTCTGCAAAATTGGTGGATTCTTTAAAATGTTTAAGTATGGGTTTGAATTGCATTTAGATTATTTAGCCTTGAAAATAATCTTTTTTTTTTTTTTCAGAAAGTGACTAGATGGTAAAGGTCATAATTTTATAATGTATATGATGTCATTGATGCCATCCAAAATGGGAACAGAGACTTTGAGATGGACTCTGGTACAAATGCTAAAAGTAATATAAAGATGCCTGTGAACTGGAAAAGTGGAACCATTTTGTTGGCCCACCTGACGATTATGTGAATATCATGCCAATAAAACCAGGCCATTCAAGAACACATGCGCCGTAACAGGTATAGCTGTCTGAAAAATCATTTTATCTGTCTCAACATTAATTTCTCTGATTAGGATATCACTAATGATACCATCTCCCATCATACACCACTGGAGTACTTCTGAAGGTTTGTGTCAGAAGAGCTCTGACAGGTAACACCAATGAGTACAGTTTTCAAAAGAAAGGAGTATTATAAAATCATTATGAGACTATGGGAATTGAACATGGCTATGACATTGTAAATACCAATAAATAGTTTTGATTGAACATATTTTTATAATAAATATAATATTCGTAAAAAACATGATTTGTCTGATTATTATTATTGTGTGATTATTTGTTTATGGATATATAGGCTGCTGTTATGTGGCTACACAAGCAGTATACCCTGCAGATAAACCCTTATTTCATCTTTAGATTTGTACAGACAGTTAGTAAAAGCACTGAAATTCTGCTACCCCAAAGGCCCAACGTTGTAATATTACATTTCACTAAAAACATACTAAAATATCAAAAATGTTAAAACTCATTTATTTCTGCATTAGAGGCCTCCCACAACAACATAATAAAGGTGAAATAATTTTTTCACATTTTTTTACAGGGTTAAATAATGTATCATCTTAATACTTCCATTGCGATGCATCATGCTGACACAATGGCGCTGTATTTAGTTTTTCCTTTTTATTCAAAATATCCACAAATTAGTTAACTATATCATGACCTACATGATATAGCCTATTATGATTGTCAAATATGTGTAAGTATATGTGTTTTGTCATTTCAACAACCTTAATGACCATGTTAGTTGATCTATAATGCACACTGGATGCTGCAGTGTGAATCTGTCGGATTAACATTACGTAAATTAACCAATTTCTGCCGAAATACATTAAAGTAAGTGGCCAGTGAACTGGGAGAAAACTTAATGAACATATGGTCTAATATTTTCTGTAGCTTTTTGAAGATCCGTGCCACTCTAATGTCTAATATTTACCACAACCCATGGCACTTTGGAGAAGGATTCAGTTTAGAACTACAGACTCAAATAAAACGTGATAAAAAACTACAAAAATGGCAAATATTCGATACCGACTTTTAATTAGAGAGTTTTAGATAAAGGCCTTTGAGTGACTAATTCAGTTTTTCTTGATTACTGACACAATTCATTAAAGGGGTCATCGGATGCCCATTTGCCATAAGTTGATATGATTCTTTAAGGTCTTAATGAAAAGTCTATAACATACTTTGGTTAAAATTTCTTAATGGTAGCGTAAAACAACACCCTTTTTACCATGTCAAAAACAGCTCTGTTTACAGCAAACTATATTGTTGCATGCCACTCACTGTAAAAAAAAAAAGTTGACCCAACTCAAAAATATAAGGCAACCTATCACATTCAACTTTTTTAGTTAACTCAACTAGCAACCGACAACTTAAAAACTTTAGTTCATCTAACGAATAAAAGTCAGTCTACTGAGTGTTAAAAGATCTGTTAGAGCAACCAAAGATGCTTTAGCATTTAGCAATGCTAATCTTTTTTAACAATCCTCTTTCTTTTAGATACATGTTTATTTTCAAAGCCTTCAACATAATATGGGTAGTATTTGCCTCTTAAAACTAAAGGCAAACATTTATGTTAATAGACAACAAGTTACAATGAGATGCACATATACAGTACCTCAGCACACGATTCTTGAGGATCGACAAATTTTAAATCAGTAAAAATATGAACTCTGATCCACGTGACACCTAACTGACAGTGACAACAGCAGCAACATAAATGAAGCCAGTAAAATTTAAAACAATGATAATATTTTAATAATAATGAACATAAAATGTTTTCAAGCTGCAATGCATGCTGGGAACTTGTGCAATGGTGTTCGATGTAAAATTGTTTGTTCAGATGACTCAATTTGAAAAGCTGGGAGAACATTTGGATATGTGTGAATACTTACAACAAATACTTGAGTATCTAAGTAAGGTAAACAAAACAACTTATAGCGACATGTTTAGAGTATTTTTGTTCAGTTCACACAAAAAATTAAACTGACTTCTCCTACTAAAAATTCTTTGTTCAGGCTACTTTTTTACAGTGGTTAGTAGAACTTTTCGAAAGTTGGATTTTTTTACAGTGCTTTAAATGCTAATAAGCTCTGCTGACCCCGCTCCTCTCTTCTGAGCCACTCTCTGAGAGACGGTAAACTTTAGCCACATTCATCGTTAAAGTTGTTAACAAGAAAATTATTTGGAAAGGCGATTTGCAAAGATTCATTAAAAAAAACCTTACACTCACTTCATCTGTGGGTGAAGCTGGATCATGAATGATTTGCGTAAACATAGATGCACTTAGATAGATCGGGGATCGGCGCATTTCCTTCACAAAAAAAAAAATCATAATCCCCTGCGTCTTCAGCAGCTCAGATATCGGGAGTAAATGACGAATGCTATGATCATTATTACATCCAACAGAACAAATCAATTGCTTAGGAGGCATTCTTATCTACATCTGCTCCAGCATCGAAACAATGGCGGACTGATGACAGTTCACTCAGGGCGGAGCTGTGATAAAACCAAAGAATTTTGAATCCGATGACCTCTGTAAACAATTCACCATTTTCTCACAACTATAAACAAAATTTCAAAACTACACACCAACTTGTACAAATCTCAAACTTCCAGATCAAAATATTTCAGTCAAAAACATATTCTCATTTGTCAGAACTTTGACCTCAGATGATACACAAACCTGACAAATAGACTACTTCACTGCCTAGAGAACACTAGTGAGATCAGCTCACAACACTGTTACAAAAACCTCCTTTTGGGAATCAGGAATCATTCTGCAGGTCATCTATTACAATATACAACATAAATAGAGGGGTGCAGTCAGATACAGTGAAATTCAGCAATAAGCTTAAAGAAAAGTTCATTTCCATTACAATACTGTAAAGAGATCTTGCAGTAGATGATAAGCACTGGAAAAAAAGTTCAAATACCAAATAATTGAATATGAACGCACAATACAATATTGTACACCGTCAGTTACAGTAAAATAAATAAATAAATAAATATAAAGTGATTAATTACAAACAAAAGCTTCAATTAACTATACAAAATAAACCTGAGGCATTAATAATATTGTCTTGATTTTATGCTTTAAAAATTCATAGAATGACACAGACTGACTTATTTTTCAGTTTTTCAACTTATTTTTCTAGCTCTTTTTTTTCTTCTTCTTTCTGCTCTTTCAGGTGTTGATGGAGTTTATCCAGTAATTCATGTTGTTTTTGACGTTCTTTAATCATCTCTGTGAGCTCCAGAACGTGCTGATGTTTTCTTTCTGTTGACTTATTAAAGGCAGGGTACGCAATTTTTTAAAAACGTTTTAGAAAACCGAGTCGGGGCCAAGTCCAAAACAAACGTGTAGCCAATCAGCAGTAAGGGGCGTGTCTACTCGTGATGTGGAGGAGAAAGCGTTCAGTGAACAGCCGAGCCGAGCGACAGAAAGATAGAGATGGAGGATAAAAAACAAAAAGAGGAAAACGACTGCATGTTTGGCAAGAAGTAGGACCCGTGTAAATATCGGATCAGTTTTCCAGCGCTGGAGAGAACTCAAGGAGCAAAAGGCCTGCGATTGGACGCCGAGGTTGCTTTTCTTCTCAATAGGTGAGTAACACCGTGTCTACACCGGACGCGGCGCACCGCAACAGCTAAAGTCTGCCTACACTGGACGCGTGTATTTCAGCCGAGAATGGAGTTGTTTAAAACTCAAATCTGTGGCTTATTTATAAAAATAGCACCTATTTGAAAATGTGCTTCGCCGATTTCGGAGACATGAGCTCCACGCGATCACTGGGCGCTCAGTGCTCATGTAACCCTGAAGAGAGGAGCATAACCTCGGCTAGTCCTTCTGACATTTGCCCGCTGGCACTGATGTCTCTGTAGTGGTAAAACATAAGATATAATTTGTTTTGGGTAAATCTAACAGGCAATCTTTGGTCTTTATTCTATTGTTCTATTAATATGTTTAAATGAAAACGAAAAGAGGCAGTGGTGTTTGATATATTTCGTCTGTAAATACAGTGAGGAAGATTGCAGCAGCCGAGGCGAGCTGACTGATGTTATCAAGTACGCTGCTCTTTGCAGAATTACCGGACTTTTGATTATCGTCCGCGGGAGTTCACACCCGAGTCTAACTCGTGAAGTCCGAACTACCGAGGATGCAAGTCCGAAATTTGCGTACTTGGTATTGAGAAATGTGCGCAGACCTAACGTTACGTCACCAGACCATTTGCCTATTCTTCTCGGTAGTTTAGACCGCGATGGAAACGCAGACAGCAAAAGGTCTGAGGGAAAAAATTCCTGGGACATACTGTTTCAGGTAACTTCAGTGGAAAAACGGCTTATGTTTCACAGAACTAATCATTGCCTGGGTTGCGTAGGCTACATATATGTGGGGCGGATCTATCAAAATAGGGGCGAGACCCTTTTGGGGTAGGGGCATGTTTGTTTTGGTGATTTCAAATATCAACATTGACTTCAAGAAATTGCTTACCCTGCCTTTAAATTCTTCTGCTTGTTTTCTGGCTTCATCTTTATGTTTCTTTTTTACGACTTTTATTTCCTTATTTCTGTTTCATTTCATTTCTCTTTTTGTCTTCTCTTCCTTTTCTCTTTTTCTCCTTTCTTTCTCTTCTCTTGATCCCTTTTTCTCGTTCTTGTCTCAGATTTTCAATTATTTCCTTCCATCTCTTTCTCTCTTCTTCTCGTCTCTCATCATCTTCTTGTTTTCTTCTCTCCCACTCCTCTTATCTCTCTCTTTCCAGATCATAATATCTTTTTGTTTCCAGTTTCTTTTCTTTATATTCTCTCTTTTTCTTCTCTATTCTGTTTGTCTCTCCTCCTCTATCTTCTGTCTTTCTTCTTCTCTCTCTCTTTCAAATTTCTTTCATTTTTTCTCTCATTTGTTCCTTGTATTTCTCTTTTCACATTCTTTCTTCTTCCTCCCGTTCTCTCATCTGTCGTTTCTTTTCATCCTCCCATTCTCTCTGCTGTCATTTAATTTCCTCCTGAATCACTTTTCTGTCATTTTCAGCCTCTTTCATTTTTCTTTCCCATCTCTGTCTCCCCTCTCTTCTTCTTCATTCCTCCTTTGCTGCTCAGATTCTCACTTTTTTATTTCCTCTTCTTGTTTCATCTGTAATTCTGCCAAAATATGTTCTTGTTGATGTTTCATCTCTTCTTGATCTCGTCTGTATTTCTCTTCTCTCTTTCTATCTTCTTCTTCTCTTTCTTTTTGCTGTTTTTCATACTGTAATCTCTGGTTTTCAATGTCTCTCTTCATTTCTTCTATTTTTTGATGATATTCAGATCTTAGTTTTTCCTCTTCTGATCGTTTCTGGTTTTCAAGCTCTAGCTTTTTCTGTTCTGTTTTTTCTTTCTCTGCAAACTCTTTTCTGAGTTATTCCTCTTTTTCTCTCAGTTGATTCTCCATTTTCATTCTCTCCTCATTTCTTTCTCTTCCTCGAGTCTCTTCATCAGGTTTTTCATTTCCATCTCATATTTGGCTTCTAATGCCTTATTTTGAGTCTGAATTTCTCTCTCTCTCTCTTTCAGTATTTCCTCCATTCTCTTTTTAATGGACATCTCTGCCTCCTCAAACATTCTGTTAGTGAAGTATCAGCCCTCATTAGTTTTTTCACCTCGTCTATCATCTTTAACAGCTGAATCGCTTGAGTTTTGTCTCGTTTTTCTCTGTTATTGGAAAAAAACAGTAATCTGTTTCCACAATCTCTGATCAGTTTCTTCAGTTCTGCAGACTTACTTCTCTTCACATAATCCTCTATAGATTCCTCCTCAAGATCGTCTCCTCTAGTGAACAGTACGATGCTGAACTGAGCAGCTTTATCAGATCCACAGTGTCCGTTTCCTCTTTGGTGAATCTCCCCACACTCAACACAATGACAAACACATGAGGTCCAGGTGACGACAGTGAAACACATTTTACTATTTCTTCCACAACTTGGTAATTTTTCAGAGTTGTGTCAAAGAGGCCTGGAGTATCAACAACAGCTACTAATCGACCATCAACTTCACAAACTCCCTTCATGCAAACTGTTGTCACTGAATCGGTGCTCAATTGGCTCTGAAACTCTTTTCTACCCAAAATAGTGTTTCCTGTTGCACTCTTTCCATTATCTGTTCTCCCAATCAGCACAATCCTCAGACACTCCTGATTATCTGCTTCACAGTCAGCACCTGAAAATCACTGTTTTTACAATAAATAAATAAATAAATAAAAACAAAAGAATAAAAAGTGTATATATTTACGAATGATTACACTGGATTGCAGGAGTTGCAGCTGGTTCATTTGTTAAATAACACCAGCATTTCAATTACTTTCAGTGTTCATCCACTTTGCACACTGACATTCTTACTCTGCAAACCTAGTGTGCTTCCTATGGAATGAGAATGTTAAGGCATCATACATGCTTCTGATGCAAAGGCAATACAAAAAAAAAAGTGATGAAGATATGGAGCAATGGTCATGAAGAACCACATTTGAACATGCCACAATATGTTTTGACTGAACTTATATCAATGTTTTCCAACCCTGTTCCTGGACGCACACTAACAGTGCATATTTTGGATAACAATGCACATTTCTCTTTTCTGACCCATCTATTTCTGGTCTTGGAGTCTCTACTAATTTACTGATGAGTTCATTCAGGTGTGTTTGATTAGGAATAGGAAGCAGGAGTCACACTCAACAAGAAATGTGAATTTTCAAAAGTGAAACTCAAGTTCCTCGGACAGATCGTTGAGGCGGCAGGGGTGAGTGCAGACCCAGACAAGCTGGAAGAAATTAAGGCAATGGAACAACCAGGTAATGTCAGTGAAGTGAGGTGGTTTTTGGGAATGGTCAACCACCTTGGTAAATTCTTACCACATTTGGCAGCAAAAACACAGCCACTCAGAGACTTATTGATAAAGTCCAATATATGAGTTTGGGGGTCATATCAGCAAGAGGCCTTTGTAAAAATCAAAGAGGAACTAACAAACACCCCCAGGTTTGGTGCTGTATGATCCAAACAAGCGGATGACTCTTCACACGGACTGGGTGCTGTTCTCCTCTAGAAGCAAGCAGACAACATATGAAAACCTGTGGCATATGCTTGAGGCTCTCAGTAACAGAGCAAGGATACGCACAAATAGAGAAGGAGGTGTTGGCCACCACATGGGCCTGTGAGAGGTTTGGAGAGTTTCTCATTGGGAAAAGTTTCCACATTGAAACTGATCTTAATGCCGAGTTCACACTGCGTGATTTTAGCCCTGATTTTCACTCGCTGACAAATTTTGCGAAATTGCTGACAAATGACCATTATAAAATGCACAAAATGTTGGTTTCACTTTCAAATACTTAGATTGGTGTATATAAAATTTTCCCAGTATGTTGTTAATAACGAAGTCATCTTTGTTACTGTTTGTTTGGGGAGGACTTATAGACCACAATATCAGCGTAATGTTGCGTTATTTCCTCATCACTTTTCATGTGCATTTGGTTGTGAAACATAGTTTGCGGACCAGACAGAGTTGTCGGCGATTCTTCCTATTGTAAAGTCATGCAGTGTGTAACCTCCTGTCACCGATCCATCATGCAATGTGAACACAGCAGCAACTGAATGCTACCCCAGATAGTCACTCAGTGTCAAAACAACGATGATCCGATGATTTTGAAAATCATGCAGTGTGAGCTCAGCATAAAACTTTAGTTCCTCTGTCCAGTTCCAAGAGATTGGACAAACTCCCATCACACATTCAGCGACTTCGTATGCGTCTTCTGAAGTTTTCATTCACCATATCACATTTGGCCGGCAAAAGCATCGCAACAGCAGATGTGTTATCTAGAGCTCCCATAAACAGTACAGCAGAAGAGCTTTCTGAAGAAGACATCGATTTGTATGCTGTCATGGCAAGCCTTCCAGCCACTGAAAAGCGGCTACACTCCAGAAGCTAAATAAATACTGTTGTGGAAGGTTGGCCAGATAAGTTCTCCGTTGACAAGACTTTCCAGCCTTACATGCCATTCTCAGGAGACCTTTCTGTGCAAAATAGGCTGTTATTGAATGGAATCAGGATTGTTGTTCCAAATTCACTCCAAGCTGAGATACTGGAAAAAGTGCATGAAGGTCATCTTGGCATAACAAAGTGCAGAAAGAAAGCTAAGCAGTCAGTTTGGTGGCCAGGTCTCAGTAAAGACCTATCAAAAATGATTGAGAACTGTGACACGTGTGCACGTGAAAGAATAAATTTCAAAGAAACAATGCTGCCTACTGAATTTCCAACAAGGCCATGGTCCACCGCAGGAGCAGATTTGTTCCAAAAAGGCAACAAGCACTACTTGGTCATTGTGGACTACTTTTCAAAGTTTTTTGGGGTCTCCGAACTAATGTCAACAACAGCAGAATCTGTAATTGAGCACTTCAAATCCATCTTTGCCCATCATGGAATCCCTGAGGTGGTGCGCTTGGACAACAGGCAACAGTTTGCTTGTGTTTTCAGGCATTTGCACAGGACTCGTCAAGTCCTCACTTTCCACAGAGCAACGGGGAGGTGGAGCGTGCTGTGAGGACAATCGAGAACCTCCTGAAAAAGTCAGTTGACACCCTACCTTGCACTAATGGCTTACCGAGAAGCCCCTCTTGCCAATGTTTACAGTGCTGAATCGCTGTCATTAGCATTCATATTGGTTGTTTGGCCTATGTGGGTGATCTCTTGTAGCTGGATCTGAATTGCTTGTACTGCTGCCGGACACTCATTACAGAAAAATCACCTAAATGCAGCTGATGTTAAATTACCATGTTGCTGTCAAACATATCCCCACATTTTTAAAAAAAACACAAAATACAAATTATAGAGTGACATGGATGAATGCTGGTAATGTAACAAGAGAAAGGAGAATAAATTTCACCTAAATTAGGTAGGAAAATAGGCCTGTATTTTAAATGAACTGTACATCCACCATGATGTTTCTTTTTAATGGTTTCTATGGAAAATGCATGCTGCATTCTCCAATTAAGCATTTCAAATTTACATTTACGTTTACTAATTAGCAGACATTTTTTAATCCAAAACAACTTGGGAAAACGCAATCACAAAGAGGAAATAAACACGAGAAGTGCTAATACAAAGTTTGAGACATCATTCAGTTAGAGTTCTACACACAAGCATCAACGTCTTGAACTTGATGTGAGTTGCAACCAGCAGCCAGTGTGGAGAGAGAAGAGTGGTGTGATGTGGACCAGTCATGCTGCTGAGGTATACTGGTGTGACGGTAGTACTTCAGTGCCTAAAGTGTAACATACTGCCAGTGCCTCAATATTTCCCATAGTCCTGTGATGCACAGTAGTTCATTCTCACATGCAGTACTGGATCTCATGTCAGTCGTGGAGCTGTCCTTGCAATTCAGATTCACCATTGGCATATATATATATATATATATATATATATATATATATATATATATATTATTTGAGTCCAGTGTTTCAGGTAAAGTTCACACAGGATCGTAACAAAATGAAACACAACATGAAATTCTAAGATTCAATCATTTTTTATCATTTTTGAATCTTTTCATTTATAATCATTAATTCTCAGCAATAATTTATCATCTGTTATTGAAGCACACATGACTTTCCATGGTCCTTCTCCCAGTTGTAAACAATTTGAGCATTTCTGGCTTCAATTCTCATGAATTCTGCAGCATACATATCAGCTGTCTCTTTGTATCTCCTCATGGCCTCCTCCATATTCTGCCTGCATTCTTTCATTTCATTATAATGCTGATGTAGTTGTTCTTTCTCTGCATCTCTCTCATCTTTAGAGGTTTTAGGTAAATCTTCACTGCTCTGTTGTTCTGTGACTGTATCTTTCATCTTTTCTACATTCTCTTCTCCACTTGCTGTTTCTTTTGTTTTACATTCTTCTGTCCTCTCAATCTTTTTCCTTTGCTTTATGCCTCTTTTTAAGGTTTCAAACCCCCTCCATTTTATACCATGTTTCTTTCGATCTTTATCCGATTCTCTTCCTGTTTTTGGTATCTCTCTATCCAGATCTGTTGGTCCTGAAAGCTGATTTTCCTGCTTTTCAATCTGATCATCATTCTTTCTCTCAACATGGGTTTGTTCAGTGTCTGTTGTCACTGTGTTTTCTCTCTTTTGTCTCAACATTGTGATCCCTCTCTCCACAAGCAGAAATTCTCTAACTTTTCCTTTTGCCTTTTCGTCTTCTAGTTTGTCTTGAATTTCTTTGATTTCAGACTCATATTTGGCTTTCATGGCCTCGATCTCTCGCTTGACCTCCTCTTCTCTCTCTCTATTGATCTGCATGAGTCTGAATGCTCTCTCAGCCTCTTGAAACATTTTGTCATTGTAGAAACTGGCGTTATTATTCCACATCATCTTATCAATATTCTTTAATAGACTCACGATCTGAGCAGGATCCTTCTGTTTATTATCGATCACATGAAATCTTCCTCCACACTCATTTATCAGTTTCTGGACGTGTGGATCTCCTTCTTTAACATAGTCTTCAATACTTTCATCTGTGAGACTGTCTCCCCGTGTGAACAGCACCATAGTGTAGGTCTCTGCTTTCTGTCCGAAGGTCATTTTGATGAGCTGAAGTGTTTCTCTCTCCTCTTGTGTGAACGGGCCGACAGCGATGACCAGCAGAAACACATGCGGTCCTGGAGCCGAGAGTTCAATGCATCTCATGATCTCCTGCTGGATCTCTTCATTACTGAGGGTTGTGTCGAAGAGTCCTGGTGTGTCCACCACAGTCACGGGTCGACCACAGGCATCTCCAGTCTCTCTCCGACAGGTCTTGGTCACAGATTTCATGCTGGCTTTTGACTGAAACACATCACTTCCCAGGATGGTGTTCCCTGTTGCACTCTTTCCCACTCCAGTTTTTCCAATCAGGACGATCCTCACACACTCCAAGCTTTTCTCAGCACCAGCAGAGGCTGTGATTCACAAATACAAATGTGTAATCAGAAACTTTATAAAGCCTGTGAGCAATAATAATAAGTAGTAGTAGTAGTAGTATTACTAACAACAATAATAATGCTCCAAAGTAAGCTGACATAATTCTGTGTAATACTTACATTTTGATCGCAGTAATTTTCTGGGATTTTCTGACTTTGGCTGAGACCTCTGTATTATGGCTTCTAAAAAATTAAGAATATTAGTAACCAATAATAATGAAAAAGTTTACAAACATATCAACCCAAGCTCTTGAAAAATATGTGCCTCTGGTAACATTTTTGCAAAAAATTATATCACATTGTTTCATTGTTTCTTGCATGTTTCCAAGGGAGTAGGTTTGCTTTTGACATTGGTGGGAACATAAGCGCAGAGCCAACGTCCAGCGCACCCCTCTCCCTCCCCCGGGTGTAGCTTCATGTCATCTAAACTTTCATTTAGAGCTTATGGTAGTCAACATATAAGTTTGTAATTCGTAAACTGAGTTTTTTATGTTTGGCAATGTTTTACAGATGATAATACAATATTTTGATTTTGTGAATCAACATTACAGCAGCATCAGAGCACTGTCTGTCTTAATCATGCATAACTTCATTTTAATTTTAATTGAACTGGACCCAGGATGATTCTGAAAGAAAACTCTACTGTTGCTGAAGTAACAAAACTTTCATGCGCATGCGACAGCTAAACCACACACTCTTATTTCAGTGTTGTTTTTTTATTTTGTGGATATTTCAGCTGACAATTTGCTTTGTACATTGCCGAAAGAGCCCAACGCTCTGCAAACAGAAAAAAACACCTGCAAATTAAGAAAACAACTTCATCAATTTGACAACACATGCACTACAAATGCTCACAACACAACCAAATTAAAAACGTGCTACAAATAAAATTCTTTATTTGGTTGTGTTATATGCATTTCCAGAGTGATTCTTTATTTGTTTGTGTTGTGAGCATTTACAGCACCTGCTGTCAAACTTATGAAGATGTTTTCTTGATTTGCTGGTGCTTTTTCTATTTGTAAGTGTTTTCTGAAGTTGCAGCGCGTTGAGCTCTCTCGGCCACCGTACAATTTAACAACATTAGGTTAAAGTTAAAGACTTTCCTTGCGTCCCAATGTTCATACTATCCATCCTAAATAGTATGTGAGATAACAATAAGTGTGTCCCAAAGCATAGTATGTTGAAAAGAGTATGCCAAAAGTCCCTGGATGGTCTACTATTTCAGGTCGATTTTTGAAGTGTGGATCTGTGCACACTCTAATGGCTAAAATTGCCCACAATCCATTGCGCTTTGGCAAAGGATTCGGTCCAGAACTACAAACACGTATAAAACGCGTTAGAAAAACTACAAACGTGGCGGATGCGCGCGATCGGCGGTTAGGTAGAGAGGTTTGCAAAAAGGGGTTTGAGTTACTAATAATCAACATTTAACCTG
>JAFVLL020009240.1:0-30278 GCA_021397915.2 Tor tambroides
GTCTCTGGTGGGACATGTAACATGCTGTCTGTATTTTGGCAGTTCACGGGAGAGATTTGCTTTATTAAAGTCCCCAAGAATGATTAAAACAGAGTTAGAGTGTTGTTGTTCTGTCTCTGTGATCTGGTCAGCGAGTTTCTGTAAAGCTGAGCTCACGTGCGCTTGCGGTGGAATGTAAACATTCACGAGAATGAACGAGCAAAACTCAAGCGGCGAGTAGAAAGGCTTACAGTTAATGAAAAGCGCTTCTAGATCAGGACAGCACATCTTCTTTAACACTGAATGCAGATGGCGCCGCTCATGGCAGCCTCCGTGGCATGTTCCACAGTTGTTTTTATGTTTTTGTTAGTTTGTCCTGTCTTTAGTTATATCCCTGCAATCAGTTTCACCAGAGACGAATTGCTGGACATTCGGCAGTACACACCACCCGATATTTCACCGGTTTTCGACTATTCTGATGTTTTGCTGGACATTGTAGTTGGCGGAGCAGCGGCGCTGATCAAACGCTTCAGGACGCGCAGACGGGGGAAGCGAGCCAGCGTGCTCATGAAGCTCAGCACGGATTCCGAACGGCGCTGCCTAGCATCCATCTGGCGAATCTCCGCTCTCTACCCAACAAAACAAAATCTGCAATTTCATCTGGTTTATCAATTATACTTCCTTTATACTTCCTTCTGCTCTCCTGGACAAATAAAGATTTTTCAAACTCTGCTGCTCTGTGTTTCACGGAAACCTGGCTGAATGATGCCATTCCGGACAGCGCGTTAAGTCTGCCGGGTATGTTAAATGTTAAATGAGAATCTAAAATAACTCCAAGATATTTAAAATCTGGTACAATTTGTAATTTTTCACCATTAACTAATATATCTGGACCTCCTCCTTCTTTTTAATTTTAAAATACATACAGACATTTTTCCGAACATTTAATGTTAAGCAGCATTAAACCAATCTAAAATTTTCGACATTGCAATAGAGTTTTTGTGCCACCTGTTCTTTTGTTTTGTCATGTACATAAATCACAGTGTCATCTGCGTACATTTGAATGTGTACATCAGGACAAACATCTGGAAAATCATTCAAATACAAACTAAAGAGTAAGGGGCCTAGGGTTGACCCCTGAGGAACCCCTGTAGAACAATCTCTTAAAGAAGATATGTGTCTTAATCCGGGTAAACTGCTTCCTTGATGTAAGATAAGACTCAATCCATTTTATTGTATCTTCTGAGAAATTAAAGAATGATCATTTAGATAATAAGATATTATGATTTAGTGTATCGAATGCCTTTTGTAAATCAAGGAATACAGCACCCACAACCCCACCCGTGTCTAATTTTGACCAAATTTGCTCAATAAAATAACACACAGCAGTTTCTGGTGAATGCTGTTTACGAAACCCAAATTGCATAGGACACAATAAATTATTTTGTGTATCTAAGAAATTCACAATTTGCTCAGTTACTATTTTTTCTACTATTTTAGATTGTCTAATTGATAAATTCACTACATCAACTATATATTCACTATAAAAATATCACAATTATTTTTTAAAAAGTTACAGTCTAAACCATCTATATCTTTGGCATTGGAATTTTTAAAATCTTTTATAATATCATGAACTATACACTCGGTAACCGTTGTCAGATGAAATGCAGGTTTTACTCATTTCAGTGAATTAATTTCTTTATATCTTATTCTAAATTTGTCACTCAAATTTTGAACTGAATCAATGAAGTAATTATTAAATTCATCTGCAAGTTCATCTGGTTTATCAATTATACTTCCTTTACAATCCAATTCTAAACATTTATTACATGATTTAATGTCTTTCTTCATCAATTTCTTAATAGTTTGCCATACCCATACTATTGCCTTTAGCCTCATTTAAAATATTAATAAAAAATTGTGCCTTAGCCTGCTGTACTGTCTTAACTACCTTATTTCTTAAACTATTAAAAAGAAGTCGATCCTGTTGCAAACCAGATTTTATAGCTTTTTTTAAAGCAGTATCACGCTTTTTCATAAGCATCCATACCTGTTCATTAATCCACAGTAAATTATTCTTTCTATGCCTATTTCCAACAAGTTTTGTATATTTATTCCTTACGTTTTTTAACTCCTCTATGAATATTTTATGTGCAGTTTCCAGGTTTTCAGAAGATAAAAGTGATTGCCAGTCAATTTATCCAAGCTCTTCTTCAAAAGCACTCATATCCTTTTTTGGTATTCTACATGAATAGTTCTGGTTATTCTGTTTAGTATTATGATGCACAAATCTATTCTTATTCAACTTCCTAGAAACAAGTGTTACGTTGTGATCTGATAATCCAGTTAACCTTTTAACCCGCACCAGGACGATCTCGCACCAAACGCTCTTTGTTTGCACATGTCATTGTTTAGGAATAGAATAAATGAAATGGGACAAAGTTAATCTTGACAAACTATATATCATTCTGAAGGTCTAAGCCTCAAGCATCGACGATAGATTGCTGTTTTTCGATGGAAAGCTTATAAGGAATGTATTTGCTAAATTTGTGTAAGTAGTACACATCAAAACATCCATAATAAAAAAGCAGTACGTACCATTATCATTGTAATAACGAGTCACAAACGCGTCCACTGCTGAAATCCCGGTTTAGTTAGAAAGATAAGGGTCCACAGAACAACATCCCATAGAGCACTTTTAGTCCAGCGAAACAATAACGTTGTAATTTGGATGGATATTCCTTTGTTTACGTTTCATTTCTTCGGGAGAGTTATTGTTTGTGTCCGTTACGCTCAAATTACGCTCAAAAACAGCGTCTTGGTGGTAAAAAAACAACACGGTTTTGTAGCATACAGTGTCACAAACAGAATGAGACCATCCACTGAAAAAAAAGTCACAGATACACGGAATATAGTTTATTTGAATTTGGCGCTCTCTCGTGACAGCGCGTGACGCACGCTGTGACGGAGCTGTCATTTGAGGGGGGTTGTAACTTAGCGATCGGCTTTTTGCACAAATAATTTTTTTTCTTTTTTTTCTTCAACATTTTTCATATATGTGTGTTGTGGGGAATGTGGCTGTATCTGCATTATTACCATCTGTATTGCGCACATCAGCGTGTGATTACCGGCTGTATGACAGGTATCAAATGCTGTCAATGACTGGCTATTATTGACTATATAGCCCATTATTATCATGATTATCATGATTAGAATCTGAATGGAGGCACATCAGCGTGTGATTACTGACTGTATGACCATGTGTGGCAATATCAGTTTATGTCTGGCAATCAGAGTATATACTTCAGTATGTACTACATACAAAGCAATTTTTTCTATTTTTTTTTCCTTTTTTATTACTCAAATAATTCTTTTTGTATTTTTTAGTGCTTGAATAAATCACTTATATGGTGTCTAAAATTCTGTCTATTATTTTATAATTGAAAAACTATGCAGGAGTATTTATAATGACTAAAATAGTTTGTGTAACCCATTACTTTTCTGGATTGCTCCAGGACTTATTTCATGTATTTGTATATGAAATTAAAAAAAACATTCAGTGTGAAAAAACATTTTTCAAGGCATGTCAGTGTCTATGACTTTTTATCTTTTTGAGCATTATCAACTCTGGATGATGGATAGTAAAGCCTAGAGTGTCTTCTTTCCAAAGATGCCTAAATTGTGTGTGTAGCACACTGTTGTCAGGAACTTTAACATTTTAATTTAGGCAGGTCATTTTCACCTGTGAGGCCCAAAATGGGGGGTGCTGGCTAACAGGTTAAAAAATTTAAAGTCTTTGTAATTTTGTAATCTGGTTTATTAGTAAAAATAAGATCTAATAAGGTTCGAGAAGTAGCAGTAATTTGTGTAGGGCCCTCAACCAATTGTATAAAATCATGTAATTTAATTATTTCCTTCAATTTCAATTATATTATTCTATATATATATATAATTTAATTATTTCCTTAAATTTCAATTATATTATTGTCCAGTGTTATAATATTGTTTAGCATCTTTTTACAGCTTGCATGATTTTGCATTTATTTGACATACTAAAAATGTGCAGTAAAATAATACATTTATTTAACTCTACTGGTGAAATCAGGCATTATGAGGACTAGCAAAAAATATACATTATATTCAGAATTATATAGTTGTTTATTATCATTGTTAAACATTTAAACTGTAAAAATTAATTTGGTGACAAGCACATGAAAGGATTGCTGGCACAGCCATGTCTATCTTGCACATTTTAGAAACAAACGGGTTGAAAATATGGTAGATACCAGAGGTGGGTAGTAACGAGTTACATTTACTTCGTTACATTTACTCGAGTACATTTTTTGGGTAACTAATACTTTTAGAGTATATTTAAAAATGGGTACTTTTACTCTTACTCAAGTACATTTTTAGTGAAAAAACGGTAATTTTACTTCGTTACTGTGGGTGACGGTCCTCTCATGTGCTGGTCTTAAGCTGGTCAGACCAGCTAAGGACCAGCACATGACCAGCTTAAACCAGCTAAGGACCAGCATAAACCAGCAAAGGACCAGCTTAAACCAGCTCAAACCAGCATCCCATGCTTCAAAACATACCTAACCAGCATATGCTGGTTTTTTCAACAGGGAACAGTTTTGCTGCTTAATATTTTTTGGAACCTGTGACATTTTGTTCAGGATTCTTTTATGAATAGAAAGCTAAAAAGAACAGCATTGATAATAAATCAACATATTGGAATGATTTCTGAAGGGTTATGTGACAAAGACTCTTCGTAAAGGCTGATAAAAATTCCGATTTGCATCACTGAAATAAATTACATTAAAAAAACATATCTCTAGATATATATAGATAGATATAGATAGATACATAGATACATGTATATATATATATATATATATATATATATATACACACACGTATATAAATAAAAATAGACTATATTCAGTATATGATCCAAAGTAACTAGTAACTAACTACTTGAGTAGTTTTTTTTCCGATACTTTTTTACTCTTACTCAAGTAACTATTCAGACTATTACTTTTACTTGAATAAATTTTTCTACAAGTACTTTTACTTTTACTTGAGTACAGTTTTTGGGTACTCTACCCACCTCTGGTAGATACAACATTCACTGGCATTCAGATGTGACTCTGACCTGCAACTGGTGCTCCTCACTTCTCACCACTCCCTCAACATGCAGAAGGTTCTTGGCCACACCCACACAGGGCAGATCTGACAGAACACCAAGATGACAGGCCAAACCAAACTCTATGAAAATCAGAGACAGAGAGAGTCAGAGACAGAGAGGACTGCCTTTTGGGTTCTTGTAAATTATCTGATTTAGTCAGCAGATACTGCATCACTCACCCCGATAGTGGAATAGTCCATTTCCATCCACAAATAGCACCTTCAAAGGAAAAAGAAAAAACTCTTCAAAAGGTGAAATCTTTCTTTAAAAATGTTAAAAGGATAGTTACCCCAAAAACAAAAATTCTGTCATCTCATTCTCACCCATAAGACTTTGGTTAATCTTCAGAAAACAAAATAAAATGTTTTTAATGAAACCTGAAATGCTTCTGTCCCTCTACTAAAAGTCCAGGTAACTAAAATGGTCATAAAGGTGTCGCAAAATGAATCCATTTGTATCGAGTGGCTTTAAGTCTGCAGCATGTACTTATGTTTGTTTTTCTGTGTTTATCATACGTAATGTGCCCTATGTATGTGTGTTGATCATTGTTTATATGTAAATAAAATCCAAAATTAATTTTTTTAGATAATTATTTTAGTTTTTAAAAATTCTAATTTCAAAGATTAACCAAAGTCTTATGGGTTTGGAACAAAATATGTCTCACCCTCAAATAATGACAGATTCTTTTTTTTTGTAAACTATCCATTTTAATTTAAACAGTGTGTAGCGCCCCTACCTGTTTTTGAATTATATAGTGTGTTTTATTGGTTCAATAAATACAGTATATGCCTACAGAAATGTTGAAGTTAGGCCCCTCTGATGTCACTCAATGAAGTTATTCTCTTTTAGAAAGCTATTTAGAATAAAATCTATACTCGCACTAGATTAGAATGTCCACAATGAACTCTTTTGAAAGAATAAAACTCTTAGATAAGTAACAAAATATAAAGAATTTAATTGAAATAGAAATAAATGAGTTTGATAATATGAGGTATTCACACAATCACATTGACTTTACATCTGACCAAATTTAACACCAAAAAGACAATATATGAGGTGAGAGACATACTAAAATTAGTTTCTGTGTCAAAAACTCTCAAAATGAATCGAACAGATTAACACACTGGAATGAAAGGTACAAAACTACTCACTTTGAGTATCAAAATATCACTATGAACATTCACAGTTTTTATGTGCTCTGAATAACTCATTATGAACAAATAGTAAACGCTGTGGGCCCACACACACTTACACTAGTCATTCACAACCCACCGCGTAGCAAGCCTGAATCGTAGCTTGAGATAGTGGTGGCCAGAGAACTGAAAAAATATGGCCCCTTCACTCTCCTGAGCACAAACAAATCAAACAAAGGTACATCAATTCTGCACGTGGCGATACATAAATCTTGAAATCCTGTAGTAGGCCTCACGCAGCTCCTCGTTCTCTCTCTCTCTCGTCAGTCGACGAAACACAACTCCCACACAGCCAGAGGAACTCCAAATACCCGTTATCTGGTCCTCCAGATAATGCAATCTGGTCCTCAAGGACTCCATCATCATACAGGAAACAACAACGCTTAAAGTTTTCTTTCAGTCCCTTTGATGTTATAAACCTCTCATGTCCCCATGAGATTACTTCCCTACACTTTAATGGTGACTTTAGGCTCAGTATAATTGATTATTTGAGCCATAGGGTGGCACCACACAGTGTTACCAGATTTCTTTGCTGGATTTTCCCCACCCTCCACCCTCTACCTTTATGACCATCCCTCTATGAACCAGGGTTAAAGGTCGGTTAGTGGGCCGGCCCAAACTATCATAGCTCAATCTGACTACAGGTCTTCTGTTTCTTTTGGGGCCGGAAGGAACAGAAACAGATTCCTCCAGTGCCACACACTCTGGCCTTTGCTGTGTCTCAACCCTATCTGGGTGGTAATGCCACAGGTCATCTTCTTCACTTTAGAGTCATTCTTTAATTCACCCCATGTCGGCAGCCTTATCACCCTGCAGCCCAAGACTGGTTACCCACTGAAGCTAAGCAGGGTTGAGCCTGGTCAGTACCTGGGTGGGAGACTTCCTGGGAAAACTAGGTTGCTGCTGGAAGAGATGTTAGTGAGACCAGCAGGAGGTGCTCACCCTGCAGTCTGCGTGGGTCCTAATGCCCCAATATAGTGATGGGGACACTATACTGTCAAAAAAAAAGCACCGTCTTTCAGATGAGACGCTAAACCGAGGTCCTGACTCTCTGTGGTCATTAAAAATCCCAGGATGTCCTTAGAAAAAGAGTAGGGGTGTAACCCCAGCATCCTGGCCAAATTTGCCCATTGGCCTCTGACCATTACGGCTTCCTAATCATCCCCATACACTGATTGGCTACATCACTGTCTCCTCTCCACCAATAAGCTGGTGTGTGGTGGGTGTTCTGGCGCAATATGGCTGCCGTCGCATCATCCAGGTGGATGCTGCACATTGGTGGTGGATGAGGAGACTCCCCCCTTCCATGTAAAGCGCTTTGAGTACCCAGAAAAGCATTATATAAATGTAACAAATTATTATTATTATTATTATTATTACTTCCTGTCACGGTCACATTCCTTTTTCCACATTGCTTCTTCTCTTCTGTTTTCTTTCCATATATCTTGTCCTGGTCTCTGGCGGCGCAGACACTTTCTTGGATTCTCCAGGATCAGACAACCTCACATTGTCCCCAACAGATAAGAGATGGTCTCGGAGTGAAGTTCTCATACTCCCCATACCGGATTCGGGTTTCAGCCGATACACAGGTAAGTTCTTTAATTTTTCCGCCACCAGGTAAGGAATGGAGTTCCACTTGTCACCAAGTTTGTTCTTTCCTGTCAAGCCCAGATATTGTTGTCTTAGCCATTTTATTCCTCTTAACCATTTTAATTTGTGTATGTCTTTAAGTGACTCTGGGTCTGCCTGTCATGTGACTCATTACATGACAGGAAACAGGAACTAAACAGCATATAGGAGGCAGCATGACAAACAATCAGGACTTACCATTCCAGCATCTCACTTTTATTGGATTATCACTTTCTTTGGATTGCATATACACCGGAGGACACTTTTACATTGGAACTTACAGCATGCTGGATTTCTTAAGGACTGTTTTAATGGTATAGACCTGAAAGACTCTGTAATTTTAACTGCCTAGGATTTCTAGTTTTATTGTGTTGTTTTAAGTTCCCTGTGAATATTGTAAATACACTTTATTTATTCTTTCTCTGTCTGTCGTCATCACATCATTTTAAACACTCAAAGATCTCACACAGTTTAATCTGACCCCACTTTAAACCCATGAAATTCGACCGATAAGGCAGATCATTACAAGCTTCTCTTCCGAACAGAAGATAATAAGGTGAGTACCCAGTTGTATCGTTCTTAGTACAGTTGTAAGCATGTACTAAACTGTTAACGTGTTGACTCCATCTGGTTTTCTCTGCAGGATTCAGTGTACCGAGCATGGAAAGCAGCGTTCGGTTGAATCTTTCAGGCTGGGGGTCCCCTTGGGGATGATAGGGAGACGTTCTGGATTTTCGGATTCCCAGCATACTCAGCAGTTCTTTTATGAGACCACTCTCAAAATCTCTTCCCTGATCGGAGTGAATACGGGAAGGCAAGCCATAGTGAATGAAGAATTTGTCACACAATATCTTGGCGACAGTCAGAGCTTTTTGGTCTTTGGCTACAAACGCTTGGGCATAGCGTGTGAAGTGGTCGGTTACAATGAGTACAGGCTTGATGGATAAGAAGTCAATGCATACCAGATCGAATGGCCCACTGCTGGTCAGGTGGTGCAGTGGTGCAACTTTCTTGGGTATAGTCTTTCTGGTTACACAACGACCACAGTTCTTAACAAACTGCTCTATGTATGTGGACATTCGGGGCCAATAGAATCAATCTCTCATGAGATCAGTTGTTCTCTCTACTCCCAAATGACCGGAATCGTCGTGCAAGGACTTGGGACCAGTACCTCTCAGGTAAGACAAGCTGTATCTTATCTTTCCCACAGGAACTGTTGGTGACTCTGTACAGAAGTTGATTCTTGACCTTCAATTTGGATAGAGTCGTTGTAACAGAACACTGGTAGCATCAGAACTCCTAGTGCCAGTAAGTATTTTCCCTGACTACACTTCTTACTTCACTACAGCAACTACAGGATTCTCCTCTTTAGCTTTCCTCAACTCATCAGTCAGCTGTTCCATATGACCCAGACTCAATGCTGTGGGACAAGCAAATGCCTCTGGAATACTCTGAGGTGGGACACCTAAATGATCCACCAGTCTCGATGATGACTCATCACTTTCAGGAATCCCAGCCAGCTGACAAATGGCTTTTACCCCTGACTTCGGAATTTCCTTCTATTCAGCACAGCCAGTTAACTCACATGGGTAGTGTGACAATACATCAGAGTCAATGTTGTGACTTGCTGGCTTGTACTGAAGTTATAGGTAGCTAAAACAATTAACCAACAATGACCCATCGCAATCAGCTTGGCACTTGACAACACAAAGGTAAGTGGATTGTCGTCTGTTTTCACTACAAACTGGGCACCATATAGATAGTCAAGGAACTTGTCTACAACTTCCTTCTTCTTCCAGTTTGAGCAGATGCCTCAAGGGATTACCTGAGCTCCAGCCACATTCCAGCGGCTAATTGAGAACGCAGTTGGTGACATGCACCTCCTCCAAGTAATAGTCTACCTCAGTGACATCGTGTTCAGACACACACTTGAAGAACATGAAGAGAGTCTATTAATAGTCCTACACCATCTGCGAGAGTGTGGCCTGAAAGTCTCGATTGACAAGTGCCAGTTTTGCCAGTCCCAAGTCTATTATGTGGGGCACATTGTGTCAGCTGCTGGAGTAACACCAGACCTGGCCAAGATTGAAGCTAACTGGCACTTGTCAATCGAAACTTTCAGGCCACACTCTCGCAGATGGTGTAGGACTATTAATAGACTCTCTTCATGTTCTTCAAGTGTGTGTCTGAACACAATGATGTCACTGAGGTAGACTATTACTTGGAGGAGGTGCATGTCACCAACTGCGTTCTCAATTAGCCGCTGGAATGTGGCTGGAGCTCAGGTAATCCCTTGAGGCATCTGCTCAAACTGGAAGAAGCCTAGGGGACAGATAAATGCGGTCTTCTCTTTATCTTCCTCCGCCATGGCGATTTGATAATATCCACTGCGGAGGTCCAGTACAGAAAACCACCTACTGCCAGTCAAACAGTCCAGGGCGTCATTGATCCTGGGAGTGGTGTACTGACCTGTGTTGGTGAGAGCATTTATAGTTCGGTAGTCAACGCACATCCTGATTGATCATTACAGAAGTTACCATGTTCTGAATCTGAACATCACATCCTTTGTTTTTCCATCAAATTTAATCAATTTAGGTGGTTGAATAATACTAATTATCTAGACAGTTAGCATAAGCTAACAATTTTGTCTGATTTTTAGCAACTGTTATTTCGTCTTGTCTTTTTCATTTTAAGCTAAAACTGCATGTACTGTGATTTTGCTCCTAATGTACTAAGCAAATGGCATTGTCAGAGTGGCACCATTTTACCCCATCTGTGGGAAATGCCCCCTTGGTACAAATTTAATTTTATTTAAAAGAATAATGAAAACTCTGGACATTTTTCATACTTGGTTTATAATTTTTGTAATTGTCACTGCAAACAAGGACAATTATTCTAGAAACATTAACTTCTGATTTACAGAAAAAGTTACATAATCCCTAAGGGGGTGTTTTCCCCCACTCTACGCATGAATTATTATGAATTGTCCAGTAGCCATCACTAGTCAGTAAGGAAGATAAGTGGATCCAGATACATAATGTGTGTGTTGACAAAAAAATATAAAAACAGACATCACATAGGGCTAATTGAATAACATTTTAATGAACGGGCTGCTCCAGCAGCGGGGAATGTTTGGTTTCATTTTTTGACCTAAAACCTACACGACGTTATGTGGACGAGGCCGCATTCAAGCATTTCAGTGGGCTTAAACAGATCGCTCTTTATTAGATTCAGTTCACAAACATCTGTCAGTTGTGACCTAAATTATTTTTAGCTAAGTAATTAATCCTAAAATTTGGAATTAGTAACTTACTTTTCGCGGCATCAGTCATGCGTGCACTCAGGGTATTCTTGTCAGATTTGTGAATATACAGTTCATTGGAATATACAGTTCTCCTGTCTCCCGTGCTGCTGAGTGGTTTGCGACTGTTGCTCCGTGTAGCTTCACTTTTCTGTTGAATCTCTATCTTACTATCACTCTCTGTTGTTTAGTGATAAAATATAACTTAATTCCCACCATATTTCTGATATTATCTATAAAACTACTCTGATTAATTTGATCATTCTCTTTTAATCTAAAACTGCGAGTGCAGCGCGTTAGCATTCGTTAGCTTGTCATTCGCATTTCCATTCGCATTTCTATTCGCAATTCTATTACTGTTTTCTTTTTTTCTCACTCCGTTTATTTTCTCTCTCGCTCTGTTCTTCATGAGTTCATCAAACAACTGTGATAAGTCAGAATCATTCATCAATCACAGTGAGTAAAGTCAGGCTTCTTGTCCAGCTATTGTTGTTTGCACCGCTTGCCACATGTATAGTTTATCTCTCTGTCGGCGACGAGAGATTCACATGTGATAAATGCAGGGAAATAGTTAGGCTGACAGAAAAGATTTTAGAACTAGAGACACACATCCAAACTTTAATTGAGGATAGTAAGAATGTGAAGGCTGTAGATATGGCTTTGGATGCGACTAGCTCAGGGAGTCCTGTACATTGTTCGGTTCCAGTTACAGAGCCTCCACAGCAGGGCAACTGGGTGACTGTGGGGCTGCATCGTCACGGGACAAAACACCGCTCTTCCGTTCCGATCAAAACATTAAACAGTTTCTCCCCACTCAGTGACGCACCCACTGAGAAACCTGATGAAAGTGCTCTAGTTATTGGCGATTCTATTGTATGGAACGTGAAAATAGAGACACCAGCCACCATATTCCAATGTTTACCGGGAAGCAGAGCAGCTGACATCTTGGCAAATTTAAAAGGAAAGGAAAGGAAAAGGAAAGGACGTGACGTGTGACCAAGTATGGTGACCCATACTCGGAATTTGTGCTCTGCATTTAACTCATTGTAAGAAAAAGTGAAGAGGATGTTGAAGATCTTGATGAAGACGTTTATTGCAGCATAGCAGTGACAAAGTACATGTAGTACCTTGGGTTCAACGGAGTCGGAATGAACGCCGAACCAACCTGCCTTAGGTTGTCCCCCTCTGGCCAAAGGAGAATCTTACCCGTCATTGGGTCATCACCTCATGCACACTGGTTATCACTCCATCCAATTAGGCAAAATTATCATAGGGACTTTTAACAAATTTGGCAAAATGACATACACACTTTTTTGGGGGTTTGGGAGAGAAGCACTTGAGAACCATAACAGCAAAAGGGATTTTCTGAATGTACAGAACATTATGACTACAAACATAGCCAAAAGCCAAAGGAGCAAAGCCATCAATCAACAGGCAACATAGTGTGTGTGTGTGTGTGTGTGTGTGTGTGTGTGCGTGTGCGTGTGTGTGTGTTTTCATTTTTTCACTTGCACTGTGTCCATTCTCTCAGTGTGGACGTCCTTTGTCCACATGTGTGCATTCAGTAGACAATATTCTGTGGAGTATGCATGTTTGTCTCTTTCTGGTGTCATGTGCAGAGAGTCTGTCTTTGTGCATTTCTCATTTCTTGTTTTCCATCTCGGTGATAAGACTGCTGTCCACAGTCTCTGAAAATGGTTTGACCTCTTTGTTTCTCTTTTCCATTGTTTATTCTTTTCACTTTGGAAAAGTCCTTGTAGAAGAAGCATTCATTGCTGTTGTTGCAGTTTGTGAAGTTCCATCAGGTCCATCCATGCCATGGTGGGCCTCAGGGGTTCTAGATCTTTTAGGCTTGGAGTTCTGAATCTTGCAGGTCTGGAAATCTCTGGATGTCCAATTCTGATGATCACTCTATTCTTTAAGAAGTCCTCTTTCTTGTGGAAGTCCCCTGGCTCCACTAGTTCTGCTGGCCTTCTCGTCCTTCAGATGACCGGATCATCATTCTCCAGGAGATTACACCTTTCAAGCAAACATCTCAATGCTTATGCCTGAAACAAGATTAAAAAAAGTGGTTGCCCCCCTCCCTTGCCCCACAAGAATCTTTTCACATTTAAAATATCATTGTTACAGAAATTTAATCACAGAATGCAATTAAATCAATTCTCATAGATTATATTTAAATATCAATGCCATTAACACATTTCTCATAAATTATATAGATTCACCCCCCTTTTGATAGTAAACATATTTTTCTAAAATTTAATACTATCATAAAACAATTCCTCTAAATCACATCAGCATCTGCTTGTGACTGAACTACAGTTATGTTGTTCATGCAGTTCTGTGTCTGGCAAGGTGTGAATGGCTTCTTCCTTATTTCCTTTCAACAGTGCCAACTGGGTTTCTAAACTGCCTATCTTCTTAAACAAATCACGGTAGCCCATCCTTCTTTTGTGTGAAAAGTGACACTGTGCTGCCTTGTGTCCCATCCTTCCACAAGCAAAACAAACAACTTCCTGATCTTTCCTACCTTTCTCCAAACAATGCCTGGTAATGTGACCAGCTTTTCCACATGCATAACAGAAAGTAACACCTTCTGAATTTACTCTTTCAAATCTCCATGGTCGGGCTGGAGTGGCCGGGCCGAGGGATGAGGCCACGGCCACAAGGACCACCCGCCATGGCCTCCTGAGATCCCAGCACCGCCATGGCCTCCTGAGCTCCCTGCACCGCCATGGCCTTCGGAGCTCCCTGCACCGCCATGGCCTCTAGAGCTCCCAGCTCCGCCATGGCCTCCGATCTGTCTGTTCCACTCTGGAGGTCCCTGTCCTGTGTTCCTGTCCATGTCTGTCCTGAGGGGCCTCCAGAGTGCCCACTCCCCCTCCCCGGTGGAACTGTTACAGTGCAGGACGCACCTTCCGGGAGGGCAGAGTTATGTCAGTCCTCTGTCGTGTGTGTCATGTGTTCCCGCCTCATGTTTCCATATTTGGTTTGTTTCCTGTCCTTGTTTTATGTGATTATTAGTTAATTCTGTTCCTGCTGTGTTTGTGTAATTAGCCTGTGTATTTAAGTTCCTGCCAGTTCAGTTTCGTGCTGTCTGGTCTACTCGTTACTCCCCTGTTCCTGTTCCTGTCTGTGTCAACCTTGCCTTGTCTTGCCCTGCCTTGTTTGAAGTAAAGACTGTTATTTGAGTTTACATCCTCGTCTCCATGTTCCTCGTTCATCCTTGCTGTGTGCACCGTGACAGGGAGGTGTTGCTACAATTTATATTTTTTATATTTCTCAGAGGGTGGGCTTCAAGTATTACTAGTTTGAAGTAATGGTGCTTCATATAACATTATCCAGAGAAACAAGTGTTAATGATAAATCCCCTGTGATGTTTGTACTGGCTACTGTATACAGGCCACCATACAGACTTTATTAAAGAATTTGCTGATTTTCAATCAGAGTTAGTGCTGGCTGTTTGAATGAGTGAAGACACAATAAACATCAGAGATATCAAGATTGAATACCAACCCACAGTGTATTAAACGAAAAGACACAGTCACACAGAAAAACATGATATACAATATTTACAATAAATGAAGGTGCGTGCGTTTGTACTGTCCTTTGAAGTCCAATGTTATGTGTGTGTGTGTGTGTGTGTATGTGTGTGTGTGTGTGTGTGTGCGCTGTCCTGTGAAGCAATCCAAGTTAAATAATCCCACAAAGTTTGATTATTTCCACAAGGAGAATGCCAAGAGTCAAAGCAAAAAACAGCCGAGTGTATGAGACGATCAATCATTGAACAGTCAAAATGAGCACGATGAGCGTTGCCCCTAAACACCGATAAACCGGCTTCCTTTATCGTAAGTGAAAAATCAGCTGATTCAGATGACGTCACAGGATTCCCTGGCGCATCACGATGGAACTCTCACGAGAAGAAACAGGGTCCACACAAATACAAACACAGGGACAACGATCACAGCAGAGATAAATAATCAAAGTATCATTCTATCAACAGCTTTATAATTACCTTCCCTCTTATGTAGCCGTGCTACAATAGATCCTCTTCTGACTATTATTAATTCATCATTGTCATTAGGATATGTCCCCAAAACCTTCAAACTGGCTATTATTAAACCTCTCATTACAAAACCACAACTTGACCCCAAGGATCTAGTTAATTACAGACCAGTCTCAAATCTCCCTTTTCTGTCAAAGATACTAGAAAAGGTAGTATCCTCATAATTACATCTGAAGAGTTCATTTACAAAAACAGATAACTCCGTTTTTAACAATTCTCAGAAATCATGTTTTATCCTTGTGTATTCCAATGAATCTCAATCAAACCGCAGTTGGGTTATTTTGACTGAGTTAAAAAATAACTAAAAAAAACCCCCAGCTAACTAACACAATAAAACACAATAAACACATGATAACATAATAAAAAACATGATTTTTTGAAAGTTTTCAAAAACGGAGTTATCTGTTTTTGCAAATAAACTCTTCATTTCTTCTTAGAGAAAAATGGTATCTGTGAGGATTTCCAATCAGTATTTAGACCGTATCATAGTACTGAGCCTGCTCTCATTACAGTTACAAATGACCTGATCTTATCATCTGATCGTGGTTGTATCTCTCTATTAGTGCTACTGGATCTTAGTGCTGCGTTCGAAACCATCGACCACAACACTCTTTTGAATAGACTAGAAAACTTTGTTGGCATTAGTGGAAGTGCATTAGCATTGTTCAAATTTTACTTATCTGACGGCCATCAATTCGTAGCAGTGAATGAAGAGGTATCATATTGATCACAAGTGCAGTACTAGGGCCGTTACTTTTCACGTTACCCTTGGGAGATATCATCAGGAAACACAGTGCTAACTTTCACTGTTATGCTGATGATACTCAGCTCTATATTTCTTCGAGGCCTGGTGAAACAAACCAATTTGAAAAACTAATGGAATGCATAGTCGATATAAACAACTGTATGGCGAGTAATTTCTTACTTCCAAATTCTGAACAAACAGAGGTTTTTAATCACCTAAAATCTCTGCATGTAATAACCTAGAACACTGTATAATACTTGGGGCCAGTTTTACTAAACTGGGCAAATTAGCGTGAGAACACAATCCCACAAGCAGCACCAATGGGCGTGGAAATTTCTGCGGGTGATTTACTAACAACGTGCAAATTAAAGAACACAGACGCAACATCTCATTTACATATCGACCAACACAATATACCAAGCGCAGCGCAAATTAGCGTAGTCGCAAATAAAGAATAAAGAAATAAAGAAGCCACAATCATTGAAAGGAACCAGAGGCCAAAAATTAAGTGCTGCAAGAAGTTTGATAGATCTGGTATTGCGTGACTCCTAGTTGAAATATCCAAGTCGTCTTTTATTTCCTGAAGCAAATTAAAAATAACATGGCTTGGCAAACAATATGTTCGGATAATGTGTTCTTCTGGCATTTCAAATAAATTAATACTTGTGAAAAAATCATCTCCCTTCTACCACGCGCTCACTGTTCTCTGTGCCTCCTCCTAGCAACAATAAATGCAGCCATTTCAAGCGCAAAATAGTTTAAGGTCAAAATGTCCTATTAGAGATCTTGCTGAGGCGTGTGTGCATTTAACCCATTTAAGAGTAAGACCTCTTTCAAAACTGTAAAAGGTCTACCTTTGTGTTCATTCACAACACAACAAAATCCTGTGCTTTTGTAAAGAAAATTAACAGGGTGTGCTTTCTGCTGTCTGAGTCTCCGCAAACTTCTTTCTGAAATGCCACACATATGAACTGAAGTGCAGAATGCTTGCCTCACAGACATGAGACATATTTTGTCTATAGAAATATTTTTAAATGAACCAATCCACAGCAAAAACAAATAACTTGTATGTAACCAACAAGAGCTAAATTATTATAGCTTATCACATTATAAACATCTACATATGAGCAGATATTTGCAAACACTGAACAGTTCATAATAAACAATAGTTTAAACATTTGTAGACTGTTATATTCATCATGCTGCAGTGTAAGTTTTCATATTGCTTTTATATTGTATTATATATTACATTATAGAACATAAAATTCACATCCTCATTCCTCAAAAAGTTGCCTGAATAGGGAACTTTTCATATTTCACACGATTTCACGCATTTCTTTTTGCAAAAATTGTTTGGGAAAAGCTCAACTAGTATAATTGTCACGAATCCGGTCCGTGGGCTTCCTGTCATTCCCTGTCTGTTGCACCCAGATCTTCGAGGTCAGTTCTTCAGTATCCTAGACTGGCATCCAGCATGGAGGATCCACCGCTGGTGTCAGCACGTGCAGATGAAATCCCTAAACCAGCGCTCTCAAACCTTCCTGTTCCTGAACTGATTCCCCTGTCTGTAGCGCTTCCTACAATGGGGATCGCCTTATGGTATATTTGGGCTGTATACACCACCACTGAAGCTCTAAAAATGGCGGCACCCACTATTATGTCTCCAGAGGTGGCGGCTGACGATGCAGAACCTCCCGAGGTAGTGGTGCTCACTTCAGCTCCTCCTGAGGTAGTGGCGCTCGCTGCTGTGTTCCCCGAGGTGATGGTGCTCGCTGCAGCTACTCCAGAGGTGGCAGCCTATGCTGCAGAACCTCCCAAGGCGGCAGCGCTCGCTTCAGCTCCTTGCAGGGTGGTGGTGCCCAGTAATGAACCCTCTGTCTGTCCTGTCACGGCTATGGAGACCGTCTGTGAACTCTTTGCTTCTCCTGTCACGGCTATGGAGGCCGTCTGTGAACACTCTGCCTGTCCTGTCATGGCTATGGAGGCCGTCTGTGAACTCTCTGCCTGTCCTGTCATGGTTATGGAGGCCGTCTGTGAACCCTCAGTCTGTCCTGTCGCAGTCGAAGGGACAGTTGCTGAACTCCATATCTGTCCTGTCAAGGAGAATGTTAATGAACTGAACACTCTGCTCGCCATGTTAACCTGTTAATCCGCACCAGGACGCCGACGCACCGAACGCTCTTTGTTTGCACATGTCATTGTTTTGGAATAGAATAAATGAAGTGGGAAAAAGTTAATCTTGACAAACTATATATTATTCTGAAGGTCTAAGCCTCAAGCATCGATGATTGATCGCTGTTTTTCGATTGAAAGCTTATAAGGAATGTATTTGCTACATTAGTGTAAGCAGTACACATCAAAACATGCAGAATAAAAAAGCAGTACGTACCATTATCATTGTAATAACGAGTCACAAACGCGTCCACTGCTGAAATCCCGGTTTAGTTAGAAAGGCAAGAGTCCACAGAACAACATCCCATCGAGCACTTTTAGTCCAACGAAACAATAACGTTGTAATTTGGATGGATATTCCTTTGTTTACGTTTCTTTTCTTCGGGAGAGTTATTGTTTGTGTCTGTTATGGAATAAATTACGCTCAAAAACAGCGTCTTGGTGGTAAAAAAACAACACGGTTTTGTAGTATACAGTTTTACAAACAGAATGAAACCATCCAAAAAAAAAAAGTCACAGATCCGCGGAATATTGTTTATTTGAATTTGGCGCTCTCTCGTGACGCCGCGTGACGCACGCTGTGACGCACCTGTCATCTGAGGGGGGCGTAACTTAGCGATCGCCTTTTTGCACAAATAACTCTTTTTCTTTCTTTTTTTTCAACATTTACCATATGTGTGTGTGTGTCTTGTGTAGAACGTGACTGTATATGCATGATTTACATCTCTATAAACGCACATCAGCGTGTAATTACCGACTTTATGACGGCTGTCAATGACCAGCTATTATTGATGATGTGTGTTATTATCATCTCTATCGACGGACATCAGCGTGTGATTACTGACTGCAATCAGTGTGAATGTCTGGCAATATCAGTTTATCTCTGGCAGTCAGAGTATTGAGTATGTAGGCTACTACACACAAAGCAAATTCTTCTTTTTTTTCTTTTTTTTTTCTTTTTTATTACTCAAATTATTCTTATTGTATTTTTTAGTGCTCAAATAAATCACTTATATGATGTCTAAAATTCTGTCTATTATTTTATAATTGAAAAACTATGTATAATGACTAAAATAGTTTGTGGAATTCTTCAGTACATTTGGTGGTAATTTTCATCAGTCAGAGGGGGGTGGGGGGACTAAAAATATTCTCAGAAAAATGATTGCAGGAATCTCATTTTTCACGGTATCGTCTTCAAATTTGAAATATAAACTCATTAGACATGTGACTTTCAACCCATTACTTTTCTGGATTGCTCCAGGACTTATTTTATGTATTTGTTTATGAAATAAAAAAAACATTCAGTGTCGTAAAACATTTTCAAGGCACTTCAGTGTCTATAACTTTTTATTTTTTTGAGCATTATCAACTCTGGTGGCTAGTAAAGCCTAGAGTGTCTTCTTTCCAAAGATACCTAAATTGTGTGTGTAGCACGTTATTGACAGAAAATGTTACCATTTTAATTTAGGTAGGTCATTTTCAGCTGTGAGGCCCAAAATGGGGGGTGCAGGCTAACAGGTTAAGGCCACAGTTGCTGTTTGTGAACTATCTGTCTGTCCTGTTTCAACTAATGAGTCTGACTGTGAATTGTCTGCTGGTTTAGTTTCACTCACTGAAATGTCTACCAGTCCAGTTTCAGTCAATGCACCTGGTTTTGAACAGTCTGTCTGTACGAATGTAGCTGTTGAATCTGATTTTGAACTGTCTACCTATCTGGTTTCTGTTAGCGATAAGTCTGATTGCAAACCTTTTGTCAGTCCAGTGTCTGTCAATGAGTCTGATTTTGAACCACCTATCTGTCCAATGTGGATTAATGAGCCTGAGTGTGATCTTCCTGTCGAGATTCTGTCACTGAACTGTCTGCTTCAGCTTCTGTCAATGCCCTTGATTTTGAGCTATCTGCCAGTCCTATTCCAGCCAGTGCAGTTGATTTTGAACTGTCTGTCCAGTTACATTCAATGGAACCAATTATGAACTATCTGTCTTGCCAGTGTCAGTCCATGAGTCTAATTATGAACTGTCTGCCCTTCCGGTTCTCCCTAATGTATCTGATTTTGAACTGTCTGTCCGCCCAGTTATCCTCAAGGAGACCAACACCGAACTTTCAGCTCTATCAGTCACTGTCTATGAGTCTGTTAATGAACCCTTTGAGTTGCCTGCCTCGATCCTTGGGGCTGTGAATGCTCTGTCTGTTCCCTATGTTTCAGCTCTTCTGACGTCTTCTACCTGGTCGTGGCCATCTGCTCCGCCGTGGTGGTCTGGATCAAGCCGTGTCAATGAAACCGATGAATCTTCCTGCTTTATTAAGGTGATGGGGGCGTGTACATGTTCACGTGGCTTGGGTGGGTGCTTAACATATGAATAGCCTGCGCTGCACATGGGTGTGACTATATTACAGATAATGAGCTCAGACAGGAAACACTGTAATTTCAAAATATTAATGTTTATGTATTTACATTTAGTTGTTTATGTATTTATTGAGTTGATTATGTATTGATTTATGTATAAATTATAAATCTTATGTATTATAAATAAATATTTTTTTATGAGTGGGCAATATATGTATTCATGATTGCTAATCTTAATAATATAGTTACTCCTGATATAAGCATGCTCACAAGCTCAAATGTCCAGGCTGTGAAGGCAATTGCAAAGGGCCACAAATACAAATGGACAGATGTCAGCATCAGCAAGCTGTACTACTATATTGGACGGATATTCTACATGAACATGGTAAAGGTGAGCTCCATCATTGACTACAGATGGCAAGGAAGTTTTTTTCTTTAGTGCAAGGCACAAGAAGCAGCAAACACCTTGGAAATGCCAGGTATGGTTCACTTGTGTTTACAGTTGAACAGGAACTGTTTCCAGGAATGCCACAAATGTGTGTGACTGTTTAAGGCTCTGTTTGGACACTGCAAAAGTGGAAGTCCTTCCGGTGCACTCAAAGTTTGTGCTTGCTGTTTAATAATCATTTGAAACTGGCAGCTCCAGTAGTAAGATGAAAGGATTTATCTTGAACTTTGTCATGGAAATTATGTATAAATCCTAGTTAAACAATTTAATATTAAATTTGTACCTATGATGTATTACGCTGTAAGCACTTTGTAAAATGAATGGATGGATGATTCAGCTGCGGGCGGCATCTTCTGGCAAGACGCGGGAATTCATTTGGCGCACAACTCTTACAGTGTATTATGGGTATTCTCTAGCCGTTAAGTGTACATCAGTTGTACACTTGTTTTTGTGGTGCATTGTGTGATTGAATGAGTGCACTCGAGAACGTTCACTATGGTTTCAGACACCACTAAAAATGTCTGTCCCCTTAAATAGAGCCTTATTTGAGGGTATACGGGGCGATTTCGGATACAGCCCCTGTGTGCTTTGTTTGTTATCATGGTTACTCTTGTTAGTATGCATGGTAATTAATCAGTCTCACATGTTGCTTATTAGCCCTTTGTTCTACTGTATATATATAGCCCTAGTAGTGTTTCACTTGTTTCTTTGTCAATTTTGATTGTCATGTTGCCATTGTCTACACTGTTACTCCATTAAAGACCCTGCATTTAGATCCTTGCCTCAGCCTAATTTCTCCTGCTCCCCACTACATTACAGAACTGACCACAACAAAAGATCCTGCACCAGGGAGAGCTCTCCCTCTTGCACCACACTCATGTTTTTCTGGACATTGCTTGCACACTTCCCAGACAATACTTTGATCATCTTTTACTGCTCTTGACAATGAACCATTCCAATCACAACTTTTCTGTGATGGTCCTCGAGGGATATTTTGTGAGTTTGTGGAGCAAGCTGTTTTACTGAGTGGATCCTCCTTCACTGTGGTGGATGCTCGTCTATGCTCCTCAAGCTCCAGTGGTCATGAAACTTGGTCTGCCACAAGTACCATTGGCCAGTACCATCCTGGCCACTGCACCTGTTTCAGGGTGGACCGGACTGGTGTCCAGAGTAGCAGACCCTCCTCTGATGTCAGTGTGAGTGGCCGGCATCTCAAAACCGGTGATCCTTCCAATGATGGTGGTCTTTCTAACACAAAATATGTCTTACAAAAGTTTTGTAGCAAAAACTCTACCAGATCCAGTAGTCAAAGTCATCTTGTGAACAGATATTTTAGTATGTGGTTTCTGGCTTTATTTCAGTGACTTTAAAAAAAGAAAAAAAAAAAAAAAGTTTTTTTTTTTTGTTTGTTTTTTACTAACCACTCATAAACATAATTTCCCCAAAAGTTAAGGATGCACAGAAACTACCTCCAGAGGGGGGATGGACATAGAATTGTGCCAAGATGAATAGTTTGCTAAAAAATTGAGGACTAGGAAATTGTTTCTTTCACTACCTTTTTAGATGTAAAATTATTAGGCAAAATTACATGGCCACATATTGTACTGTGGCGGGAGGAGCAAACGACAGACACAGTGGGTGTGGCGTCAGGCCTCGGAGAGGCTTTTATTAAACAGAAATATCAAAATAACGTGTCCAAAGGGAGAAAAGTGTCCAAAATAAACAGGGGATCTGGTGTCCTCGTCGTGCTGCAGGGTTAGTGAAGGAGGGGCAGTGTTCGAGAAGGAAGGGTCCAGGTAACGGGCGGAGTCCGGCGGCCGCACACGCTCCCCTCTTGCGCGTCCGGGGCAGGGGCGGCGGCTTCATTTAGCGGCGGCTTCATTTAGCGGCTTCATCCTCCTTTGGCCCGCGGCGCTTCTTGGGGGTTACACGGCCCGGCATCCTGGCCTGTCAGCCGTCTCGTGGGTGCAGTACTCGTCCAGACCGCGGGTCCGGCAGCTCGCGACATTGGCGGCACCCGTTCCCTCTCGCACCCTTCCTGGACCCACGAGGACACCAGCGTGCATGCACTCGAAAGAGACCGGTCTCCCGAGGAGAGGCGCGCTCGGCATATATCAGCGGCGGTGATGAGGCTCCATTCACTTCAGGTGTGCCTCATCACACGCCGCCAGACCTGGCTGTTTTCAGCGCCCCTCCTCTCTCACATATCCACTCCCGTCGGGAGCCTGGTGAAGGGCGGCGAATAAGGGACGGGGTGGTGATGATAGAAGGTGAGCATGATTTCACCAGACAACATGTTCTGATCAACATCCTTGTTGATCCTGAACAACATTCAATCAACCAATCAGAATTGAGGGATAACTTTTCAGAAATATCTGTTTTAGGCTTAAGATCAGGGTTAGGTGCTTCACACCCTTTTAATCAGCTATCATTTCCCCCTGATTTTGGGAATCAATTATTGGTAGGGTTAGGTTTAGGGGTAGGGATTGGGTTAAATCCATATTTTTGGACAGTAATGTTGATCCAGGATCAACAAAAGATGTTGATCCAGGAACATGTCTTACTTGCCAAAATCACGGCGACCATGATATGAAAGGGGGGAGGCAGCCGACTCGTCACAGTACATAAAGTCATACTTAAAATTTTGAATGAGACCAGGTGAAATTCAGGGGCGCAAATAAAAGACCGAACATGCATTAAACCTTCGACCAGGCCGCTGATTCCGTTGTTTGGGCCAGCGGGTGGAGTCTTACAATACAGACTGATAAGAAAAAAAACCAGCAACACAACTGTAGCTGTACAAATTTACAACAGCAACACTGCTTTAACAAAAAAGCAAAACAAAAAAGATTTATTTAGCATCAAAACAAAACTTTCAAAAATGCTTTCTAATCGCTCTTGCAGTACTTTGATGTCATACACAGAACAGTCAGTGCAGTGCTGCTTCAAACACCTATTGTGTTTTCTTAGGAGACACACAACAATTTTTCTGTGATAAAAATGTTTACACAATTTTGCAAAATCAGACAATATTGTCTAATTTATACCATAATATTAACTTCTTATTATTGAATTGTTGTAAATACATATCACATTTGTCAGTGTTCAAAAAATGCTGAGAAATCACTTCATGAGTACACACTCTCTGTTGTAAACAAACAGCATCATCTGCTTACGTCATCTTGTGACAGAGGAAAAAAGTCGTGAACACACTGAAAACCATTTGCCCAGGCTGTGGATTAAAGGTAATAATGTTGTAAATTATGTTCAGTTTCTTGCACAGAGTGATCATTTCACTTCATCAGACCTCAATGTGTTGTCGCAGCCACTGGTAATAGACTCCATGTACGATCGCTTCTGCGTTTGGTCTCAGCCAGCTCACTTACATCCGGTGCAGAGCCGGAAGCCTTTTTCGCTATTGCCGATAACTGTGAAAATGGCGCAGGAGAGGATGACATATTACACTCGCTGTTTACAAGAGCTTTCCCGGATTACCGTGAATGACATTAATCGTATCATGAGGCAATCAGCTGTCACACCCAACAGTAAGAAAGAGAAGCTAAGAAAGCTTCAAATTATATATTTTGAGTTACATCGATGATTTTAACGGTGAGTTTTCTCATGCTATATACGTATAGCGATTCTAGCTGTCTCTGTTTCTCACAGTTCACCTGTCTTTGCATTATTTGTATTTATTTATTTATTTATTTATATATCTAGTTACATTTTATGTACATTGTTTGTGCTTTTTTATGAATATACATTTTGGACTATGACCGCTACTAACTATGAGTAATTTCTCAATTTCTAGTAAGGATCAGGTGACAGGAGAGATCAGCGTGAGGGCGACATGTTTCAGGTCGATGAGGAAGTCAGAGAAGCTGCATAGTTTGATAATAGGAGGACACAATGAAGACTTTAGCTAAAGAAAATTAACATTTTAAATAGAGATGTGATTTTATACAATAGTAGTTCAAGAAGTTAAAATTAAGTGACTTACATTTTAGACACAATATTGAGTGTTTTTCTCAATTTCGTTGATGAAAACAGCTCCAATCAAAGCTACAGCAGAACTGTTGTGTGTCTCCGACAAACACAGCGGTGTTTCGTAACTAAATGAATTTTGTTTTCGTTCGTTTTTGAACGAATCGAGTGAGTCAATGATTCAGTAACCCATTCATAAAGACAGTCACTTGCCTTGTTTTTGAATGAAACAGCCATTTGAACAAATCTGTTGAATGAAGGACTAAATGATTGATTCATTCAAACAGTCATTTGCTGCCACCTAATGGTTTGGTTTCATATTTAATTATATAATTATACATATAATTATAATTAAAACTATCATTGCATTTTTTCCAACATTTCTTATTTCTTATGTTGCATTTATGGCACCTCAGCTTCATCAAACATGTACGTGTAAACGTGTAAATACATCTAATACCACTTCAGATGAAGATTCTGTGTTTCCTGCAGTGGAAAGATGGCGCTTGTTGATATTTATTTCATTTGAATGGTAACAACTCTACAGTTTCTTATTATTCTAACTGAATTAATTGAAACAATGTAAGAAATTGATGTGAAAGATGAGACATTTAATAAAGTTAGTATGAGATCATACTAGTGTATGAAAGATGGGTTCAAGTGTACTACAAGTGGTAACTAAATAATTATTTTTTTTTTAAAAACAGAGATAGTATGTTAAAAGCACATTTTAATTCATATTCATGGTGTCCCAAAATAGCACACTTAGATGTTATTAGGATTATTTTAAGTACTAAAGAATAATTTTAGTATATTAAGTACAAAATTAGTGTGTGAAAATAGAGAACTTTAAGTACATTATGTAAGTTCACTTTTTTCGCCTGGGCAGTCTTATCAGTAAAACATAATCACTGCTTATTCTGCTCTGGTTCCTCTTTCTTGCAGATCCATGAAATGTCTTTTGTCTTTCGTAAAGCACCTTGAGGTTTGCTATTTAATTTTAATGCACAATTTGTGCAATATAAAAAGAATAAAAAAAGGAGTGCATTTGAAATGCATGTTAAAATCAGGTGTAAACAATAACGCACATTGGCTGATTACTTGCTATCGGGTCACTGAAAATGCATTATACAGGTGTAAACATGGTCAGAGACGATGGGTTCAGAAATAGCTTCAAAAGTAATGCTGGTGGGCTCAGATGAATATGTAAGACTGTGTTTGGTAAGATGAGTGAAGAGGAGGAATAACTTGCAGCAAAAGCTTCAGTGAAACACTTGGGGAACATTCACTTCTAGAAGCAAACAGCAGTGAGTGTGAATAAATAAAGATCTGGATGTGAGTGGGTGATGGAGAACACAAAAAGAATGAGATAGGGAGAAACAGAGAGAGGGAGAAATGAGAGAGAAATTGATTTGATGTTTAAAAACAACCTTGGTGATACTTGTATATCAGTAATGCTTATCAGTAAGTAGCAGAATAATAACTGTTAACAATCAACCTTTTGATCAGTGTTCAAAATTTAGTGTGAGTGGGGTGGGAGGTGTTGGCAGGGGCAACATTTTATGTGGTTGCTGAGGTGTAAGTTCTTTAAATGCAGAATGTAACAGCATGTGATTGATTAATTATAATGTGCCATTAATCATCACATTATTACATTGCGAGGACAAACATTTTAAAACAGTTTAAAGGCTTTAATTACATTTTTTTTTTAAAGTCTTTGTATAAGTCTTTTTAGTCTTTGTAGAAATACAACAGGACCACTGGACTAAAAAAATAACATTACATGTGAATGTCTAAGTAGAGTATTATTTGTTTAGTTGGTTCATTTCACTGCGGATTCTTTGGTCACTATTCAATGCAGACTTTGCAAACAGACTTACAGAAAAATGAGGACATGACAGTAATGCAGTAACATGTACTGCAAGTAATTGTTAATTCTAATGCCTAATCTGTGATCAGTGATTTTTTTAAATGTAAGGACTCATGTACAGTCAGTTCTACCTGTCCAGTCAGTTCTAACTTAAGTCATACCCTAGCTACGGCCCTCCAGTCAGAAAAAATGTTTATTGCTATTTATGCCTCAGTAAATCAAACCAGTGACTAAATGGTGTACCTGTTAGTAACATGGAAATCATGTATTATGTGATTTTAGATCAAATTATATACAGCACTCCTTGAACACAAGAGTTATTGCAGGTGCATAATCAACATGTCATCTTATCGAAAAAAATCATTGGCATAATTTTTTCATATTGGGCAAATGTTTACATTTTAAGCCTTTATCAAACAGTTCTGATGATGTTCCAATAATGTCAAGTATCCCTTATTCCTAACCAGAATAGCCAAAAGTCTGGCTAAGTGAGACTGTCAGTAACCGTGTCACTCTAAGCTGGGTCAACAGATGTGATTATGACTCTAACCTGTGGCATTAGATTTGGCTGTATGTTCTTCAGTTTCTCCAGGGCCTGTAGCAGAGGTGGGGCTTCTCTGAAGCCCAGGAAACCAGCCACATAAGGGGCATTAAGAGTCACCATCTTACAATCTTCATACAGAACCTATGGAGTCAAAAAAATACTGTGTTAGAATTCAGGATAATTATTTATTAAGATAATGAATGATGCAGTAACAGCAGTTATTACAAATGGCAGGCGTTCTGAGAGTTTCAACTGAGGAAGGGGCACTTGCTTTTTGCTATGGTTACTGAACTTCTAGCAGAGGCTGTGAGATGTAATCTGCATATTTCTGGTATTTTGGTTAATGATAAACAACATAAAATTGAATCAATCAATCACTGAATCATTCAACTTAGGTAATGGTTTACCAATCTCTCTGGCCTGTCTCCCATTTGTTTTAGATGTAAAAAAAAATCTGGTCTAGGGCAGAACAGGATTATTAGTAACACATTACGAGTGTGGAATATAATCCGGAATTGTGAAGGGAAAGCCAAAACTTTGTCACCTATTACTCCAATTCAAGGAAATTTTGATTTTCAGCCTGGAATAATGGACAGTGGTTTCACATTGTCGAGAGAAGTTGGTATAACCACTTTTGATCTTTTATCAGTCTGAAAACGTGGAGTTGTTATTATCTGAACAGCTGCGGGCTAAATTTAAATGACCACAAATTAACTTCTTCAGGTATTTACAAATAAGGAGCTTTGTGCAAAAGCATATTGTCCCTGATATTTCTTGCCCCACTCCAACAGAACAGATGCTCCTAGATATCACAAGAGATCACTAATTAAACCAATCCCATAGGAAAAATTTATTGCTCAGTAGTTGCTTTTCCTAAACTCAGGAGATTTAGATGAGATTCTCATATATCTCTCATTTTAGTATCAACATCATTTCAGATGTTTCTCCTGAAATTAATTAGGAGAAATAGAAGTAGACACAAATGAGACATGAGAAATATTTGAGAACAAAAGAGTCAAAACTGAGAATGTGGTGCAAAAAAACAGAGAATCTCTCTTTATTGTCTTGCTGCAATCTCTATCAAGACTCCATTATAGGAATATTTTATTGCTCAGTGGTTGCTCTTTCTAACCTCAGGAGACTTAGTTGTGATTCTCATGTATTTCTCATTTTAGTCTCAACAGTGTCTCAGATGTTTCTCCTAAAAATCCTTACGAGAAATAAAAGTAGACACATCTGAGACATGAGAAAGTTCTGAAAGAAAGGAATCCAAAATGACAATGGGAAAGAAACATGGGAGATCTCTTTATTGTCTTGCTGTAATCTCTTGCAAGACTCTATAAAAATGTTTTACTGCTCGGAGGTTGCTTTTTATTTTTGATTGCAATGGAGTTTTTCACCTTTAATGGTCAGGACAGTAGGAGTCGAGACAGGAATCAATTGTACAGGTGATATTTGAACAGGAGCAAGAAAATACCTTTAGCTGGGATTCAAACCCATGCTGTCTGAGGTGCAGTTGTGTCTTCACGCCGATTCTGTCCACAAGGCTATGACTCTGACGGAGCTTACTCTACGCTCAGGACACTAAGGGGTGATTCTCTTATATGTTCATTGAGATATCAGCTTTGTCTTAAGATTTCTTCAGTTTTATTTTAGGAGAAATGTTAAAGTTTTACTAATATTGTAAATACTAAAACTATCATTTAATAGCATTAAACATTTCAGAATAACAAGGGTTACTAGTTTAAATTTTTAATTTGGGCAACGATTAATCACATCCAAAATAAAAGTTTTTGTGTACATAATATATGTATGTGTGCTGTGTATATTTATTATGTATATATAAAGACACAAACATACAGTATATATTTTGACAATATTTACATGTATTTACATGTATATATTTATATTAATATAATTTAAGTATATTTAATATATAAACATAACATATTTTTCTTAAACATATACATGCATGTGTATTTATATATACATAACAAATATACAAAGTACACACTCATGTATTATGTACACAAAATCTTTTATTTTGGATGCGATTAATCGTTGCCCAGCAATAATTTATCTATGTCCAGCATTTTATATACACCACATTTTCCAAACACACTAGAAAGTAGGGATGGGCATTTTTGGTAATTTCTTATTTCAATCATCAATAGGTTTCAAAAACGATTGATCGATTGATCGAGTAATCGGGGGGCGGGGCGTGTGCGGGGGGCGTGGCATGGCCGTAATGGCGATAATGAAAATATCTGAAGATTGTTATGAAAATGAATGTTAAAAATAAAAATATGACACGAAAACATGTCTATGAAAACAAACACATGATTAGAACACTGTTAGATTATGAATATGATGCAGCAATGTTATTAAAAAAGAAGCATCAAAAATCGAATAGCTGCCTGAGGTGAAGCTGACTTTATGCCAATAAACTGAAACCCGTTCTATGACACTTCCTATGATATTAATCAGATAACTTAGATACATAACATAGACGTAACATTACAACTTGTATCTGCACAAAAGGATGCATATGCCAGTGAACTTAAGTTACGCGCTAGCGAGAGAGAGCTCCCGCCATGGCTGGACTGGCCATAGGGCATACCGGGCATTTGCCCGGTGGGCCGATGGTGATTTTCGTCTTTTGTGGGCCGGCTGCCGATGTTTTTTTTTTTGTTTGTTTTTTTTGTTTTTTTTGTTTTGTAACGTTATAAACTATTAAAGGTGGCGGATTGGCCAATTGGTCATGATCGACTCTGGGCTGGACCAATTACAGCCGAGGAGGTCAGATGC